>VZTO01014997.1:0-47633 GCA_013400615.1 Syrrhaptes paradoxus
AAAAACCACTGGCAAAATCATTCTTTCTTTTAAACATAAGACCAGTATATTGCCTCAGAAACATAGTCACAGTATTCAACTTTAAATGCATTTCAGAAACTCTAAGTACAGGTGCTACAAACGTAAACAAATCATTTAGATTTTGATACAAGATCTGAATTTGATGTAAGGACAAATTTACATAGGACAATAAGAAAGAGAAGGAACATCACCCTTAAATGAGAAAACAAGAAGCTACACATAATAAAAATGTGAATAAGTGAGCAAAAGGAAAGAAACAGATGCAAACATTGTATCTTCAACTTCAGATATGCTATCCCACCAGTCTGAACAAGTACAAAGTCATTAAAGAGCTGCAACATAGATAGCAAGGGAACAGGTGGTACATTGTGCATTGTCCAACGCAGGAGCTGGGACAGAAGAACGGAGAAACAGAAGAGATGAAAAGCATTTCTGGTAATCCAAAGAATTAAGCAAAATTCAAGGATCCCAGTGACAACATTGTCAAAACAATCTCTGTTCTCTGCACTGACTGAAAGACAGGATGAGAAAGGTGTATATACAGTGAGTTGAAATGTGCAAGTAAAGCAATGAAAATGCATGCATGTTTTCTTTGAGACTATTTCTCACCTCCATCACACTTCCTGGCCTGTCAGAGAAAAACTCTCCCTGAACCAGAGATGCTTTGAAACAGCACCTGGGAACTTGTCCCATCTCTTCATTCCTTTCAGCAGATGCTAGCAGCAAAGATGGGGGGGGGAGGGGGGGGCGGGGAGCAGAAATCAAAGCAAGATCATAGAATAAGATATCTTCTGATTCACGACCTGGGACATGCGGATTGCGGATAAAAAAGAAATTCTGCCCTGCTTACTTACATGGCAGAAATATGGTTCTGGAAGGGAGCACACTCCATTTTTTTAGTCCAACCAATAGCAGAAGCATCTCTTAGCTCAGGAAGGTCAAAGACATGCACAACACAGACCACAAAACACTCCAGCAGTCACTCACAGCTGGAGGACACAAATGAAATCTCAATGCTCAAACATCAACAAAGTCTGGTTTTGTTGCTTATTAAGCTTCCCAGAGAATGTAATATCTACCTTTCCGTGTTTGGAAACCACATACAGTGAATAACCAGTTAGAAAACTTAGCAGGTCATGCAGCTGGAAGGGAAAACGATGTTCAGGAAAGCAGTACTATACACTAGGCTCCTCATCCAGTAAGAAATTACTACTCAAAAAAATAAGGCAGTGTGCTACTGGTGAAAGTCTCTTAAGCGTCCCTCAAAACAAAGGTTTTGTCAACTGTCTTTATGACTTTGTGCAAGTTAAAACAATTTAGAGACCTACATTGAACTTCAAAGAAAAAAATAAGTCTAATTCTCAAGCAGGTCCATTTTTGACCACTTTTCATATTTAAAGTTTAAGTTGTGGAAGAAGAAAAATAGGTTCTCAAAGAAAGTCACTCCTCTGAAATCAACTAGAGACATGACTAAAATTCTAATTTATTAATTCAACAAACCTTCATGAAGTATAGGGGTCCTGGACCAGCAACTACTACCACAAAACCTACTACTCACAAAAAGCCTTGTCCTGAACTACTGCTTTTCTAAGCTGTAAAGACAGTTTCAGAATATCTGCATACAGCACCTGAAGACAGTAAGAAGAGGATACTGGGCCAAGACCAAATGTCCATCCAAGTCCTGTCTCCAATAGGGATTCATCACTCTAAGCAGGTCACTGACACTGACCTTGCACAGTAGATCTTTGAAGCCCCTGGCAGGAAAATCCATCACCTTTGAGGGTGACTTAATTTTTCACCATCTGTTGACATAAAACACATTTTTTCTGACTAGCATCAGCTTACCTTTGCTAGTAAACAGTTCAAAGGCAATTGCAACTGTGACTATGACATTCAAAAGGAAATAGTCTGCACAATAGCAAAGTCTCAGTACAAGAAAGACAGGTGTTCTATATGACATGCATGAAGAAACTGCTGAAGTGAGAAGGGTAGTGCCCTGCTGGAGGAACACGGAGCAGGATCCGAAACCTTGACTGATGCTGTTGTGGAAAATTGAGACCTTGCTTCAGTAAGCTAGAAGACAAGAAAAATACTGGACATTAAAATTCCTAACCCATAAAAATAAAAGAAACAAGGAGTCATAGCAAATGCCTAGGGAAGAAGAAAAAGGCTGAAAGAATACTTTATAGTTCTCCTAAAAGCCCTGTTGGCTTCCAACAGGCTCCAGCTCCTATACTGACAGGTGTCACTTGTATTTATTAGACTCAACTGGATTTCGTTTCCACTCTTCAGTCTCCATGGCTTCATGTCAAGGAGTTCCATAAATCTAATTCTCATGGCCTGAAGAATGACCTGCTTTTTGTTTGTTCTGAACTAGGTTCCTATGAGCTTCATTTGATGTCCGCTGGTTCTTGTGCTGACAGAGTGAATAAAGTAAGTCCTGCTTGTTTTCATTGCATTCATGATTTTGTAGGCTCCCCTCCCACATAAAGCTGCCTTTCTTTTGGACTGAAAAATCCTAGCTTGCTAAATTGCTCACATCTCTCATCACCCTTACTGTCCTCCTCTAAGCATTTTCCAGTTCTACTGCCTTCTCTCTGAGGTCAGAGAACCAGACTGCAAAGAGTATCCAAAACTTGTGGAAACCAGAGATTTCTATATGGGTATAATGTTATTTTTCTTCTTTCACTTTATTTATTGTTTGGCATTGAATAAAAGTGGAATGTTTTTTAAGTACAAAAATCTATTATGACTCCATGATTTCAGCTGGGAGGAAGTGTTTTATTAAACCGCTTATTACAAGCTGACCCTTTGTTTTGTGCCTCAAAATAAACAGCAAACTGAAGTCACATAATAATGAAGATCAGTGATGCTTATGAAAAAACATTTGCCCATGTGAGGATGGGCAAGCACCACCTTAATGAATTTACAGCAGGCACATACCATCTGTTTTCATGCAATAAAATAATTCAAAGAGCATAACTCACATGGCTCATTTCAAAGTGTCAGATAGAGGACTGACACTCAATACCACCACATTCTCAGTTTCCTGGTGTTACAGGTTAACGTACAGATATATATACACATATATCTCTACATATATATCTGCTCTGGCTAAGCACCACCTAGGAAAAATAAGAGACCGATGTCTTTATAAATTCTGTATGGTGTTTCAGTCAACAGGACTGTCTTCATTGCTAGTGTTACTCCACCACAAAGAATCATCATATTCTTTAGCAACAACATGTTGTGTTAGTTGTGGGCAGCAATTAATACTCTGGAGATGTCTGCTTTACAAATTATCAACTGATTTATATTAAAGAGATATGTAACATGCCTAGAATGTGAGACTGAAAGTACTTTAATGAATAACCAAAAAAACCTCCCGAACACAGGACAACTTAAAACAGCGACAATCTCTAAAGCTAGACTCCAAGACAACACAGCATTTTTAATGCTGCAAAAATATACACACATATATGCCTATACACACATATAGAGAATCATAGAACCATTTAGGTTGGAAAAGACCCTTAAGGCCATTGAGTCCAACTGTAAATCTTAACACTGCCAAGTCCACCACTAAACCATGTCCCTAAGTGCCACATCTACACATCTTATAAATACATCCAGGGATGGTGACTCACCCATTTCCCTGGGCAGCCTGTTCCAATGTTGGACAACCATTTCAGTCAATAAATTTTTCTTCATGTCCGACCTAAACCTCAAGTTGCAGTTTGAGCCCATTTCTTCTCATCCTATATGCTTCCGCAAAGCTCCTATGCAGCATACAGAGTGCATTTTATGTATGTGTATATATACTTCTACTTGTTAGCATTCTACACTATATTAAGAACAATGAAAGTAAATACTTTCAGTCATGCAATATTACTCCCTATCCTTATAGGGCTGGAAGAACCACCAATGATGGTGTGCTTCAGCCTTTCCTGCAGTAAGAAAAAGCTGCTGTACCTTTATGCTTGCCTATACTTCAGATACACAGAACTTAAACATGAGACAAGCTATCATTTTGGCAAATGATCAGAGCATTTTGTCCTGTTTAGATATATTGGTTATATTGTATTTACAATAGAAGTCATCGTAGAACAGTTTTCTACATGGGGAAAATGCTGGTGGAAGTGTGATTGGTATAGAAGTCTACCACTTAGAAGCTGACATATGTACGTAAGACAAATTAGCTTTAAGCAAGGCCTGTAAACTGTAACAAGTCAGAGAAGAACCTTCATTCTGCCCACAGACTCCAGAACACATTGTGAGTTTCCCCCAATTACTTCACTAACTTCATTTACACCATAAAACAGAGGACTCAAAAATCAAAGCAATCTGAGAAGCAATACCAATGCACAATCTGACAGTATATTTTTTATAGTATTTAATTCCAAGTTCTGCTATTTTCACTGCATCAAAAATTAATCACATTGTCAGGAAAAACATTATCTGCTGTTTTCTTTTCCTGACATCTCTGCTGGATTTTTGGCAATGTCTGACTTGCCAAGCTAAAGATGTCTCCTTATATCCAGCACTGTGTTTTTAATGTACACTCACATTAAGAATGGGAAACAGCTGGACTGCAGGGCTGTTGGGGGTGTAGTGGGGGTGTTTTAAGTAGTCACAGTACTTCTCCTGCAGAACTTTTTATTTGAAGAAGAATAAAAAATATTTTAAAATGCGCTCCTCCCCAAATGAAGTGAAGTCAAGAACTCTATCAAACCAAAGGGGATTGGAGACCTCTGCTCAAAGCACATCTACGGCACAATCTGAGAGGCAGCTGCAGCCTGCAATCCCCAAACCCATGTGCAGCCACAGTTGACTGCCTGCCCTACAAGTCACTTACTAGCTGTTGCCTGCACTGAGAGCTGCTGCCCAAGATGACCTGACAACTAAAGGAGCAAGGGACAAGAATCTCCTCTCATTCAGGGCACACTCCCCAGTGGCAGGTTAGGCTTGGGTCTCTCTCTTACACAGCTGGAGCAGGCATATACATAGAGATCACATCATCACAGGAGAGAGGAACTTGGGAGGACCACTGCAGGTCTGCTCTGGATCACAATTGTTTTGAGAAAACAGATGTTGCACAGAGGAGGGGACCTGGGATCTTGCTCAGATTTCTAACCTTAGGAAGAAAGGGGGAGTGATGAATATATATTTATGAATTTCTGTAAGCTGTAGAGTTCTTGGTACACTTTACGTGCAAGTGCTTTCAGATGGGAGAAGGAAAACTCTTATTTGAAGATTTTTGGTCATAACGTCTTACCTGCAGATGATGATAGACAGAGATGTCTGCTTACGCAGTGGGCTTAGCACAACCTGCTACTCCAGGCGTAGGTGTCGACTCTGCCAACAAGGTCAGATGCTAGAAGAAAAAAATTGAAACACTGTGAATACATTACTAAAACCACCTTCTAAAAAAGTCCTATCCCTTCTAAAAAGTCCTACTTCCCTTCCTTCTTTTAATGATTTGGAAAACCAGTGTTCACCTAGCACCTATAGATCGGATACATAACAGCCTGCTACAGGTAAGTAGCATTTTGTTTTTAAAAATTAGTTCAAAATAAATGTGGAATACTGCACTTAGTTTGCTACCTCTTACACCTGGCTTGACTTTTTCCTGCTATAAATAACTAACTGTGGTAAACAACATTTCAACAGTTTTCCAGAACACGAGGAAAAACTAAGCACTGCATTAGTAGTCACAAGCATCTGCCACTGCTGAATTGTAAATAGAGGAGATTATTTCACAATCTTCTTTCCTAATTTTCTTTTTAAGGAAAATAATCCTCAAACTGGAGGTGTTCCAGGCGTAAAAACCTCCAAGTGCTCTTGAACTGCACGCCCTGACTCCCTTGCAGTAGTGAATCATGGCCAATGCATTCATAAGAAGTCAAACAAACTAGGCAAAGAGTAACAAATCCCAAACTGCTGATTAAGACTAATACTAATCAGCTCGGAAGGGATGCTTACTACAGTAATGTTTAACAGCATCATTGTAACAGACTTACAAATATTGCCTAATACTATGTCATAGCCAAGAACATGTGAGAAGTGGTTATTTTTAAAACCTTCACCACCAAAGACTTTCTGAATAATATTTTAAAGGAACATATCTATTATGCATAACACTAAATGGGAACTTTACAGTTTGACAGAAGCATAGAATAATAGATCTAAATCAGGAAAACTTTCCTCTAGGCTTTTAGCATCTTCTCTTCAACTGTTGTCAGCCACTGTATTTTTCAAGTCAAACTGTTTTCTCCTAGTACCTGTCAGAGCTATATGAAAAGATTCAACAAGCACCACTCCAGCATAAGCCTGCCATAATTGTCCAGAAAACAACAAAAAGCCCTTACAGATTTGGAAAGAAAGGACTGGCCCATTGTAAAATACTAGACCACATACACTATGCATCAAAGCCCTATAGAAGCAAATACTTCTTTCATTATGGCCAAAAACTTCAAAATAGGACATTCAGGAGTTCCAGAGATCTCATGCACATATCAAATCATTTTCACCACCACCAGGTAAATACACAGCTTTCATTCACAATCCAATATTCACTAAATCCCTGAGTTATCAGAATGTGTTTTTGTGATGTTTTGTGCTTTCCACTCTGTGGACCCATGAAAAATTACAAATGGTTCACATGAGCCTTTTACTTTAGTTCTGAAATGACCATAACCAGTTTTTGGTGAGTTTATGCCTCTCAGCTGAGAAGTGGTAATTTCATACAAGGAGGGAGTGCTTGTTAAACATCCTTAATGTATTTACTTGCAGTTACATTATAGAACATTTCTTTAGATTCTGTACTCAGTTTTGTTCACTACATAGTCATAGAGTCAAACAGTCATAGACAATGCTGAACATTCATTTAACCCACCACATCAGGTGAAATCACCAATGCTTGAGCCCCAGTTATTTATCAATCCCCATACATACATGCTAGATTAGGAAAATAAATCTAGCTGTAGGAAACAAATGGTGACTCCGTTAATCCAGAGACATATATGTTTGAATTTTCCTGGGGGAGGGAGAGGTAAAGAGGAGAGAAATACCATCTCACCCCAAATTATAACAGCTCAGCTTCAAGATGCTAAAGTTGTCTTCATCTATTGCAAAACTGACCAACTGCCAAGATACAAGTAATAAACATTTCAGTTACTGTTCCTTGGTAAGTACTCCAGAATACTTTACACAACAGCAAAGAATGGCAGATTTTTAACCTGAAAATGGAGTAGCTGTGATGCTGATCCAGCAGTAGGGACCAACACTTCCACTCAAACAGAGCTACATTATCTTCAGCTCTATCAAAGCACTAAAGCTCTTCTCAGACCACTTTGCAAACTAAGTGGGAAGGAGTAAGGATAAGAGCCACAATCTGTCCTATTAAATCAGATTCTCAACATCAGCCACTTCCTCTGTCTTCCTCAAGCCATATGGCTTCCTGACAAAATCTGTACAAAAAATAAATCCATTAATCAAGCCACTGCTGGAGGAGAAGGCTTTTTTTTTCTTCCCTTCATCAATCCAGACATTTTAATGGAGATGTTTTATGTATTTTATTTTGTAGAAGTCCCAAGTAAAATACTCAAGTCTTCTTTGTTCCCACACTGCAGCCTTTTAGTCTAGAGCCCAATTCCAGTACATACTTGTAGGAGATCCTGACATGTTAAAATGCAAAAAGACACAGGGATCAAGAGAAGTCAGTCATGCCAACAAGAAAGGGGTCCAGCCTTACTGAATCCATCAGTAGTGGGAAACAGTATAAACTGCTGCCTAGGCTCCCTAGAAACGAAATAATAAAAACTGCCTTTTTTTTTTTTATTTAACAGAAGTAGGTAGAACAAGAGAGGCATTAAAAGTCATTTCTCCTACAAGGCTCTGAGGAGATGCACGCATGCAAATGTCAGAAGTACGGCACAAGCAGGTGAAAGAGCTTTTTAAGAGATACCAAAATGAAGGACTTCCCCAGAGGCCAGATTTCTTAGCAAGGCAAACCAAGATGACCAATTCTCCATACCAGACTACATAATCTGTTTGGTGCCTCCAACTGGTAAAATCATACAGCTGATCATGTCATTCTGAGACCATAAGGAAATAAACACTGCACATGCAAGGAACTCTACGGCAGGGAGGAAACATTAAAAAAATTATAAGGTTTCTAGCTCCTGTAGGTGGGAAACTTCCTTTCTTGAAGGTGGGAAGATCCCCCTCTCCTGTGGGAGGATGGAAAAGAGAATCCAAACCAAACCTAAGCAGGCTCATTGCTTCACAAAACTGAACATAAACTTGAGACTCCGCTCAGCTTCAGTTCTGCTGCTCTGTGCCAGCGGGCACATGAGTATGCCAGCTTCCCACTGCTGCAGGGTAAAAATCTGTTCATAAAGAATATATACACACTGTCAGACAAACACATAAAGAAAAAGTGAAAGTATGGTAAAGCATTCCCTTTCTTCCCATTTTATCAATAGGCTCAAAGAAGATATGAGGCTGAGAATTCAAGAGCACAGAAAAGACAACAGGGGAAACAAAGATCTAATGTTCTCTGTTTGCAATAGGTTTTGAACAGACTGTTCTTGTACTGCCAGATGTCGCTTTTAGACACATGTGGTGTCTGCTATCCCTGTCTATCCCAAGCAACTACTTGCATCACACTTTGGAGCCTACCTAGCAGAGAGGAAAGGGGTTGTCTAGAGATGATGGGAGAAGGGAAAACCAATGACAATTCATCATCCAAGTATATGATGACATTATCAACAAAAGCAAACTGAACAAAGTTGATGTGCCTGTCACCACTTCAGAGAATATGTTCCCACTGATGGTATTTTTTTTACAAAACTTTCTTGACTAAACTTTTATTACTCAATAGTCTGCAGTGCAGAATGAGGACTGGGAAAAACAGGAAATTACTTTCAAATTCAGGTGGTCTCTTTTCAGTCACACACTTCCAAAGCAACTGTGACCCTTCCACTCACAAGGAAGGAAAACAGGCCTGGCATGGTAACAAATCCTTTTTTACCTTAAATCATGTATTATTTTCTTCATAGGTGTTCTATAGCTTACTGATTGATGACCAAACTATTTCCCAATTCATGTGAACCAACGTAATCCTCTGTTGAAATGGAGTTCAGGAGAAACACAAAGCAGTTCATGACACTGAAAAAGACCTTATGGAGAAACAGCATTAAGAAAGGAATTAAGTTGGATTTTCTAAAGTCTTTCTTTTTTCTTTTTTTTTTTTAATACAGGAAAGCAGCATCCTTGATTACAAGCAGACAATTTTTAAAATGTAAGCCCTTTCTGTTTTTGTTGAAGTTAAGTAGCAATCAGCCGTAAAGGGAAAAAATACAGAAAGAGTAATCTCAGAAGACTGAGTCCTTATCTCCAAGGAGACACATCTGTAGGTTTAACAAGGTCAGGACACTTTTTGGTCAGTTCTTTGGGGTAATGAGAGACACACAATGTTAACTTATGCTTCTATCAAGATAACAATACTGAAAGACCACAGACATCACATGGAGCCTACCACTATGAATTATTAGCCTTGAGGTCACAATCTAAAAAGATACATCATCACATACAAAGTACAGATGGATTTCTAAATGCCTTGAGGTAGTGGTGAAACGTACGTTTGCTTTGGACAGAGTCCTATGGGAGATCAGGTGCTGCGAGCTAGGGATGCCTTCCACCACACCTGGGTCAGATGGTCCCAATTATCTTCTTATCATTGAAATCAAAAGCTGTCCTTCACTAGCTACATAATGACTTATGTAAAAATAAATCTGGGATTGGTGTTTGGCTCCTAGCAAGAAAAAAAAGCTTCCCTTTCACAAATCAGTTAGTGCAAGCAGCATCCTTGCTTGAAGTCTCACTAGAAAGCCTGTGGTATGAAGGTCTGCAGGTGCAAGATCATGCTTTCATATCAAATGTCAAAATGGAATATAAGAAAGGTTGACAAGAAAATTTAGGGGTACACCAGTAGAGAAGAGAAGGTAGCTCTCCCTCCTGCTAGCTCACTGTTACATCCTTTCTGACCCTACTGACAAACAGCATGTGCTCCCAAAGTAACAGTACCTGTATCAGCCTAGTTTGGCTACTGCTCTTACCTATGAGAAGACTGATCCAAACTGGAAGCAAGACACATTATTAGGAGAATATAAGAAACATCAACCTGTTTATGTCTTTGCTGTATGTAAACTGTAGTAGGTAGCCAGTCACAGCAAGATCAAAACACCTTATTCTCCCTCTTCTCCAGAGCAACCTGACACCTCAAAGAGAATTGACAGAGGAATCATCCAACACTGGACTTCACTGCATCATTCCATCCCATGTCTGCTTGTGTCCAGTTTGTCTACAGCACTCATCTCACAAGTCCTGCCTACGTTACCACCAGCCTGTGGTCACACCTGAGTAAGCAGCCTACCTCTGTGATTCCCACATAGTTTTGTGGATTTTTTTTAAACCAAATCCTGTATTAGCAGGAGCAACAGCATTAACATCCCTTTCTACATCAGTCAGAAAATAAGTCACTCTTTGTTACTACTATTTAGCTCTTCTCAGGAAAAGAAAAAAAAATGGATCACAATCTCTTCAAATCTAACCCTAAGCTACTCCCTCTTCACTCCACAAACATGGTATCCTACTTCCTCAAGCTCTACTAAAGTGCTGAAAAACGAGCTACAAAAATCATGTTGATACATAAACAAAAAAAAAAGAGTGAAATAAAAATACTAAAGCAGCTTGATGTATAAAAAAAATCTTCACCCTAATCTTAAGAGTGACAGTTTTCTCCCTGCAAGTATGTGAAAGGCATTTGCTTTCCATACTTTGCTTTCCAGAACAATAGGTTTGAACTCATTTAATACAGTTTTAAACCTTTAGAATTCCAGTTGTTGAGAAAAGGGAAAGAAAAACACTTGAAGTGATTAATTTTCTTTTTGTTTAAACAACATATCCAAGAGAGTTCCAACACAAGCTAAAAAGACATTATCATGTAAAGGAGAATACTTACAGGTACAGCACATAGTTTTTTCTTCCTCCAAACTACTAACATTTTACTTGGCAACATCCATCATAAAAAGCCCACTGTAAGAATTAACCCAAGATGAAAAGGCCATGCTGATACACCAGAGAGCTGATACACCAAGACTCATCCACAGACTGTGCACTATTCCCTCATCTCCTTACACATTCTGCCCAACTCCATTTGGAAGAATAATAAAGTAACAGCACATAAAACAGTAATTTTCTCTTCTCCTTGTCAGCAAGTTTTTTTCTTAAGGCAGCATGCATTGCAGTGTTATACTTAGTGACAGGAGGTGTACGTTTGTCTGCTTTCTTCGGTAGTCTTAGAAGTGTGAAGGTTCCTGCAGACTGCTGATCAGAGACCTCTGCTAGAAAACATGGCTTTAGCTGTACTCCTGTTAGTTACATGCATTCAGGCTCACTTCACGAGGCAATTATCCAACACAGCAGTAGAGAAGGTGTGAAGTCATAGCAAGAATTTGCTTTGTTGTTGAAACTTTCTTCTTTGCCAGTAGTCTTTTTTGCTCATGATAAACCAAAGTCCACTCTGTAGATTTAACGTACAATGAGCAGCCCCATCCCTTTTACATGCCTGCCTTATAATTTGAAACAAACCGTACAGTTTCACCTTTGACTATTAATTCTTCAAACACAGCACTGAACTCTTGCCATGCCTAGCTATGACTAAATATTTTGCAGTGATTCTCAGAAAAGCATGTATAAGAAAGCATATTTAAAGAAAAAGAGACTGAGGTAATACAGTCAAGTGGTGTTTCGCAGAAATCAGGATTAGGTCTGTGTATTCACGTATCAGGTCTGGGTATTCACATATCCACTGACATGTCTGGGTTGTAGGTTACCAGAAAGTGTTTCAGTTAACTTCTGTTATTAATCCCAGCAGTTAGAGCCATAGGAAGACAATTCAAGTTAAAATGTGCATTAACCATGCACATCTCAGAAAAAGTATAGTTGGACAAGTCATCCAGGTGTTTAGGTGACAAACATGGTAGCACACTGGTAGCACATAAAAATAGTAGCACAACCATGTGGCATTTAATTTCCTTCCTTAAGGATAAATCTGGTTGACAGTAACCAAAAAAAAATTCAGTGGGATTCTGTGTTACTTGTTACTTGCATTAGTGCAGTTAAGGACATGCATGCATGCAAAACTAGTAAAGAATCAGATCAGATTTCTCTTCCTTTGCTATTGAAGATCTGTCCCAGCCATCGGGACCATGTGTAACAAACAAAACAGTGGCGAAGCAGCAGTTTACCATGCAGTCTCTGTTTGCAACACAGAGTGAATCCAACTGTCCCTTCCCTTCACTCAAGCAGTTGATACTACAATTTTTGAGGAAACAATTCTTTACTTTTTAGGCATTACCAGACAATTTCTATTTCCACATAATAGCAATTTATAGTCACTTTTGGAGAGCCTGTTCTATTTAAAAAAATCCTGAAAGACTGCCATCACTTTTGCAAGCAAAGGCTGTTCTTTTCTGCTTCCATGGGTTGTTTACACAGCATCATTTTGCATGATGATTTAGCCTGGTTTTGTCTGAACACTGAGGTAAATTTCCAGAATCCACATCAGGAACAGAAAATAATTAAGACACTAGAATTAAACAGTCACTGCAGATTATTTGAAAATACAAATTGTTTCAGTTTAGCATTAACCTAAACCAACAAAACAAAAATATCGAGTTTCAAGTCAGTTTTGTCTTTAACATTAGCAAGAACATTAGATATCACTCTGCGTTTCCAACTAACCCTTTAAATACAAGAAAGCTCTCATCCAAAACAGCGATTTCCCAGAGGGTTTAAAGGTTGACTTCAATTACCTTTCCTTGGCAAAGAGAGTTATAAGCCACTCGTAACAACCCCGGGAACCCAGGCTTCTTAGAATTGCACAGGACAAAGCGAAGCACTTCACTAAAGCCAGTGCTCATCAGTGGCAAAAACTGATGGGAAAGAGAGAAAACCTGCACCTTTTCTACAGGTCTGCAGCCATTTCTTTTGTGATTGCCTTCTTGCATGCAGTGCACTACAGCCTTCGCGTTTGATTCCATAAACACATCTTTTCCCCATTTCAAATGCACATAGTTCCATTGGCACTTTAAAGCAGAAGTCAGCTCTGCAGCCAAAAATCGTACCATTCTTCCTACCGGCTCCATTTCTTCCTATCCCACATGGGACCCTCAATTTATAGTGAACTAGGTCAGGAATCAAATCCAGACTTCTAAGAGCCAAAAAAGTTCACAAACTAACAGTCCAGCAAAACACACGAGCCAATGAAACTACAGTGCAAGCGATTTTGTATGGCTCACCACTGCTAACAGGATAAAAAGAGCCAGTGAATTCCTCCCTGCACAAGCCAATGTTCATCTACTAGGAAAGGACTACACTGAAACAAAAAAATTTCCAGTCATGTAAGACACCAGAAAGCCCACCTCTCAGCTGTGTCTTTTGAACACAAGACAAAGTGCTCAAGGGCCAAAGAGAATTTGTATGTTATCACTAATATGTCAGAGGTCTTCATTTAAAAGAAAAAGTTTTGAAAAAGCACCACTATTTCAGTTTTTTTCATGCAGATGCACAAAAAAATAGAAGTCATAATTTTGTTGTGTATGTTGGAACACAAAGTAACTCAATTTCAGTATAATACAGTAAGTTTGTTAAGTAGCAGTCTCCTTCAGGTAACTCATGTCTGCAAATAGTCAGCTTCTATAAAATGAACTTCAAATGTCTCTAACTAAAAGCACGCACTGGATAATAACAGGTAAAACACTGAAGTATACAGCTGTTATGCATTTCATGGTTGCAGAAACAGTCACAGATGAGCACAGCTGGGCCTGAAAGCTTGCAGATTTCTAGCCTCCTCCACAAGCATTTGTCCTTGTCGAAAATGAGCACCCTCCATCAGACCTTCTGCCAACATCTGTGTACAGTGTCACAAGCCTCCAACCCCAAGTACTTGAGGAAATTTTATAATAATTATAATACACAGTTTCTTAATTGTTACTAATCAAAGGAATAAACATTTTGTAACAGATACTGCTATTATATAATCATAGATTTCTTTGGAGCTTTAATTTCTTACTTCTTTATGTAGTCATTAGTCAAAGGTAGTCAAACTACCTTTTTCTCTCCTTGCAATTAGCAATGAGTCAACGGAAGACAAACAGAAAACTGACTTTTGCCAGTGTTGCTACACTCCTTCAAAAGAAGTTTAATCAACCCTGAAAGAAATCCTTCCAGTGGAATGAAATTAATTTCAAGTACACTTGGACCTTGCTTAGGTGCAAGTGTAAGGCAAATGTGAGACATGGAGAAAAAATTGTTTCTCTATTGCAAGCCATTACCTCCATCTCAAAGAGCAGTAAGTAAAACCATAGTATTTGTCTCAGTAAAGCCACTAACTTAAGAGAAACCTTGTAGAAAGTAATCAAGACTTCCACAACAGTTTCATAGAATCATAGAACGGTTTGGGTTGGNGGTAACTACTTTCAGAAGTAATGATGAGCTTTAGTTAGACGTTTACTGGTAGTTAATTACCACCTGGTAGAACCTGGGCCTGACTAAGCACCAGCTACCAGGAAATGTCCAAGAGGCAGTTTATGCCATGAAAGGCTTTTAAATATATTTATTTGGTAGTATAAAGGTAAGTAGCAAGTTTTTGCTTTATCTACTACAAAACTTAATTTGTGTTATTGGCAACATCAGTCAACACTTAAAAGGCCACTAGTAACGAAGAAGAAAGCAACACTGTACAGTCCAAAATTACATTAGATTTACAATTAATGAAAACATGTCTGGGATTTAGTTTCTAGTTCACAACACCAGCATGACTATGCCTTTAAATCACCTAGGATGATTTACTTAGGGGGAAAAAAACCCAACCAAACACAGCAAAACAGGGCTAATTTTAAAGATCCTAATTCAAAAGCACAGAAAAATCAGATGTATGTATTAATTGACTAGAGAAAATGTCATGCCCCTCCTCTCAGAAAGGCAAAAGAGAGAAATCTCAAGATATTCTGTGTACAGTGGAGGGGGAAGAACCCAACTCTGAAGATGTTTCTATGAAGCTAAACAAACTCTAAATGTATGCAGATAGCATTAATTTAAGCAGAAATTTAAGATGGATTACAAGTTGTTACATTTATTATAAGTAACATTGCCATGGAAAAATAAAACCGGACCTGGCAGATCATTAGCTCACTGCTTCTGCTCTCCTGTAAGAGGTTCTACAGTTGTTCAGCTTATGGTACAAGCTGGTGCTGTCACTTTTAAATCAATGTCTTTGCATCTCAAACCACTGTGGTTGTTAAATGCAAATACTTAATTTTGTCTATAATGAAAACGCTAAAAGCAAGTTTTCTTACACAAACATGAGCCCTACCATTCAGGACTTTAATTCACTCAGAATAAGGTAAAAACCAACGGATATACACTCTTGGGTAAATGCAAGGTATGAGACAGGAGTCAAGGAGAAGCTATTTTTACAGATGACTGCTCAGGTTTACCATGTGAAAAGGGAAGGAGAGGGAAAGGAAGAGGGAAAGGGGAAGGGAAGAAACCATACAAAAAAAGTATGTTGCAATAAAGAAGATAAAGGGTTGGTCAGAAATTATGCTGTACATGAAAGTTAAAATAAATGTAACAAAGCTTAGGCCATCCATACTTTCCAAGCACTGAACAGTAGAAAGAGAGACAACCTCCTTCATTATCTCCAAGGCCCTGTCTTCATAAGACCTTCAGGTCAGCAAATCCTTTATTTTTTCAGATTTTTCTAATTGACCAATGAAGTCCTCCTATTAACTGCAGAGTCTGGCCAAAGCAGAAGTCACTGCTTAGATTCAAAGGCTTCTCCTTTAATAAACATTTACTTATTTATTTTTACTTTTTTTTTTTTTTAGGGGACGATCAGACTCAGTACTTATTTTCAAGTGGTCAACATAGGCCAGAGGAAAGGGAAAGCTTCTCTTCAAAGTGCAGAAGCAGGATTCAGATCCTGCTTCCATTAGCACAAAAAAGAAAAAAAAAAGAAAAGAAAAAAACAAAAAAGGGATCAATACAAAGGAAAAAGCAGCAATAAAGCCAACACATCTGTTATGCTCGTTTCAGACTTCTTTGGACACGTCTCTCTTGCTTTAGAGCACAGGCCAGCAAACCCTCCAAATTCCCTTTGAAAAGGTCCCATGCACTGTAAGGACATGCGGGCGGTACACACACGCTACAGCTGTTAATCAAACTTCTGCAGTTCAAAGCCAAAAAAGCTGCAAATACTCATTAGGCAAGCACGCTCTAAAGATGTACCGCAATGTTAATGTGCTAACACATAAATACCAGCACACGGAAAGATTTACACCTTCACAACAATGTGCTTGCTTCACGGAACGCACGAAGCTTCAATAGGTGTTGGCTGCTTCCCAGGGGAAATGTGAAGACCCTTAGAGGGAGGTGAAAGAAGCAGTTCCAAACACCCCCTGAATGCGCATTGGGATCTGAAGATCCTCATCGGCTTCAGAGTACTGCTCAGTCATTGGAGACCTGAAGCTAAGTGGCCAGAACATACACTATCCAGATCTACTAATAGATGAAAATAAGCCTGTTTGCTTTGATGAGTCATTACTTTGCCAACTTTTTATGTGAGTTTATGAAAGCTCTTTTTTCAACTACATCTAGACTTGGTTTAATAAATTCCTCTCCCCTCCTCCCCAAACCTACGTATTTGTTTGAGAAACTGTAAATATTTTTTTATAAGGTATTACAAATCAAATTCCTCCTCAACCAGCCTACACCTTAGAGGAACAGATGAGAAGAAAAATTAAATTAGTATCCCAGGATTTGGAGATGTTTTTAGTTACCACTGATTCAGATCCCATGGAAATGACACTCATTCCAATGAGCCCTCACTTGCAATTTCCAGGATTTCAGTGAAAACTGAGAACCAACTAATTAAGGCCTTTGGATAGCATCTTCCATAAGAGCAAGCAGAACCCATCTACATACAAAATATTCAAATAGTCAATGGCAGAGTGTGCATATTTTCAAAACCAGCATTCCCAGACAGAAACAATTTTTTAAATGGCAAATATCAGAGATAAAAGAGGTTGAACAGGATGTTTTTGACCTTCTTTGAAAATGACAAAGACTAAGGAAGAATTAAAAGGCTTTCAGAGGATGAGATGCACAACTTGTTTGTAGGAAAAAAAAAAGCATGGTCCCAACCCATTTAAAAATACTACACCACGAGTACACCAGACGCTCATGACATAGAAACAACCAAACTATGAGTAGAAATTTCATAGTGAACAAACTCTTCAATCACAAAGCTGCAGTACAGTGCTACCTGCCCGCAAATTATTTCAGGAAACTCTGCATTTTTCCTCTTTATGCTTCATGTGATTTAATGAAAGGATCTTAAGATACCAAGTGGAAAAAAATGAAACTACTTGAATGAAAAGGTATCCCAGACCTGAGCTATCCCATGACAGGATTGCTCTCCCATGACTGCCAGCTCAAATATGGTATTATAAGCAAGACTTAGACCAGCATTTGATACTCCAGAGCATTGGAAATAGACCAGTAGTAAACATACAACATTCCTCCCACTCCCCCCCCAGAACAAAACACATACAGCTGCAGTTATAAACAGCTCAGTAAGTGTTTAATTCCAGGGCTTAACCTCTACTGAAAAGTCTTTAGAGGCTTTCAAATTGGAGAAGAGAGACAAGATTCTTGCTTGCATGCTGCCTTACAAACTAATCAGCCTGTTTTGTCACTAAGTAAATTTCACTGCAAATGAACTTAACCCAGCAGATTCCAATAATGAAGAGAAGATGACGATAAAACATTTCCCAACTGATCTATGTGGCTTTACCATGTTAAATAGTGTCAATAACTTCCTTCAATATGCTTCAAGCATTTTTGGCTAGTATTAGCAGCATTAACAGTCCAATTCATTGTTCCCCTGTTCAGCTCCCATCTGTAACTCAAAACATTCATCCCTATCTCATTGCACTTTATTCTTCTCTTCTCTTTTAGAGAGGAGTCTTTGACATTGTGTGTGCACGGTCACTAAGCCATATGATTTGTTGGTCTTGCTCCTACCAAAGGCAATGCGAACTTGACAGAAGAATTTAACTGAGGTCACAAATGTCTGCATGGTCACACTCAACGAGTTGCAGTTAACGGCTTGATGTCCAAGTGGGGACCAGTGACAAGTGGGATTCCGCAGGGGTTGGTATTGGGACTGGCACTGTTTAAAATCTTTGTTGGAGACATGGACAGTGGGATTAAGTGCACCTGCAGCAAGTTTGCCGATGACACGAAGCTGTGTGGTGCAGTCAACATGCTGGAGGGAAGGGATGCCATCCGGAGGGACCTCAACAGGCTTGAGAGGTGGGCCCATGCAAACCTCGTGAAGTTCAACAAGGCCAAGTGCAAGGTCCTGCAAGCGAGTCGAGGCAATCCCAAGCACAAATACAGGCTGGGCGGAGAATAGATTGAGAGCAGGCCTGAAGAGAAGGACTTGGGGGTGGTGGTTGATGAGAAGCTCAACATGACCCAGAGGTGACTTTCCCCCTCTGCTCCACTCTTGTGAGACTCCACCTGGAGTACTGTGTCCATCTCTGGGGTTCTCAGCACAGGAAAGACATGGACCTGTTGGAGTGGGTCCAGAAGAGGGCCATGAAGATGGTTAGAGGGCTGGAGCACTTTCCCTGTGAGGAGAAGCTGAGAGAGTTGGGATTGATTGTTCAGCCTAAAGAAGGGAAGACTCCGGGAAAACCTTATAGCAGCCTTCCAGTACCTGAAGGTGGTCTAAAGGTCAGCTAGAGAGGGATTTTCTACAAGGGCATGTAGTGATAAGACAAGGGGTAATGGCTTTAAACTGAAAGAGAATAGATTTAGATTAGATATTAGGAATAAATATTTTATGGTGAGGCACTGGAACAGGCTGCCCACAGAAACTGTGTATACCCCATCCCTAGAGGTGTTCAAGGCCAGGCTGGATGAGGCTTTGAGGCTTTGAGCAACCTGGTCTAGTGGAGGGTGTCTCTGCCCATGGCATGGGGGTTGGAACTTGATGATCTTTAAGGTCTCTTCCAACCCAAACCATTCTATGATATAATTCCTGCTAAAGGTTATATGTAATTGAGCATAGCACTGGCGTTTCAGCCAGCACTGGGCTGAAGCCAGAGCGTTTCAATTATCCCTGGTCTAAAAGTTTCAAAAAAAAAAAAAAAAAGTTAAGGGAGGAGCTCTACCTTAACGCTTGCTGTTTACTTTTTCTGATAACGACACAGGAAAAGCTAGCTGTAGGTCAGATCACATATTCAGCTAATCTAGTATCCCACAGTGGCCATAACAAGGCTCTCAACTGCACGTAGACACTGTGGCAAGATTTTAACAGCTTAACTCCAAGCAATTTCACAGTGGAACCATGGTATTAATTGTATGAACACTGAACAAGATTCCTTTGGACTTCTTTCATTACAAAGGCAGATTAGAAAGGGTTATAGGCTCATATTCAAAGACTTAACCTAAAGACATTTGAACTTTCAAACAACTTTATCTTGCTATGCATCAAGACGAACACCAAACTTAAGAAGATGGAGCATTAATGAGCTAGCAGTTGCCAGATTTGGCCTTCTGTAAATATGAAGTAAAATACATTAGCTTAAAGTCAAGCAAAGAAGTTTACACTAAAGCATTTGTAACCTGAATAAGAATGGGTTAAGAACCTGCACAAAGTCACCACAGCTCAGCAGATGCATATTAGCTTGTTAAACTATTGTAACTCAGTGTGTCACAGTCCTTAGTCTCTCAAACCTCCTCTGAAATGCTACAGAGATAATGTAATACGACAGGTACTTCACTCCTGTATTCCAAGAAGATAACTTCCCTGCTTGAAGGATACTTCACCACCTCTATCCCCTCTTCTTATAATACCATTATTACCCCCTGCCCCATCAGCAGGCCTTTTACTTATAACTCAGATTCACTTCTTTCAAGGCTAAAGCAGTTTATAACGCTGCAAGAGCACAAGGAACAGTGAGCTATATTGACAGAATTCCCTAAGAAATCTGTAGTTGTCCTACATCACTGGTGTACCATGCACTAGAGAAGGTGCTTTTATTCCACCTCCACACTGTTCTTTTCATTATTTACACAGATCACTTGATCACAGTGTTTTGCTGTACTTTTAAATGCTCCCTGATTTCTAGTTTATGATCTTCTGCAGCTGTGAACTGAACAAAAATATTCACACACAAAGGTTGTTATATTTACTCAAGACACATACTGAATGTGATTTGTCCAGTTCCTTCTTCCCTGTTCTAATTCCCACAGTGACATAAGACAATTCTACCTCCAAAGAGACCAGCACAAACTACTAATTACCCCATTGATAGCATCCACTTCCAAATCAAGCTGGTAGCCATAATGCCCACAACCAGCCTCAATAACGCCTGTAAGTGGTCAGTATTTCACATATTATGTCCTTACCAAAACACCACATAGGTACCTAAACTTCCACTGGGAAGAAAGAGTACAGACATCCCCAAGAGGTCTGCATTTGTTTTTCTTCTATTGTGTGTCTTCTTGTTGCCTCATCAAGTGAAAATCTATACTGCTTCATCTTTAAATAAATGCTTTGTGAAAAAACACAGCTACAATTCAGTTGCTAATGTTAAGAATTAAGTATTACATTAAGAATGCCCCAACTCATTTGACTTAGTATTAACATAGTTAGGTTTAAAACTATCAAAAGCTTTAAAGTATATTTACGCAGTTTCTAAGATTAACCAAATGTTAAGTGAAAACACGTTACAGCTAGAAAATGGGACAGTTCAATACATTAACGACATCTTAATTGTCTGAGTTGAAACTGACATTCAAACAACTTTACTAGCTATTGCTGTTCATAATAACACCTTTGAGTTCAGGCAATCTCTTCAGCTGGAAAGACAAAATACGTCTATAGCAATGAAAATTTTATTCAGCTGCACAAAAGAAAAAAGTATCAACCTATAACTCTTTTTATAATATTATACACCAGTTTTGCACAATATTAAATTCAGCTGCAGTGATTAAACATTCTCTTTGCAGACAGAAGCACAAAATTGACTCATTTTTCACCTGATTGACTACAGCTGAATAATTCTACTGTAAAATGAAAAGTGGTTTTCTGCCATAGCATCAACTGCCTGTGTTGAGACTTACCTACATTTCCAATATCAGAGTTTAACCAAAACTACCGCCAATTAGATAATTTTTGGAATCAAGTTCTATAAACCAGCTACAAGGGCAGCAACACTATTGAATAATCTTGACTTGCCAAATGGATACTCTGTGCTAAAGAAATCATAGGTAACACCTCTGGCCAGAAGCACTTTTAACTTGCAACCAAAGTGTATCATTTGACATAAAAGTCATATTTTGCTCCCAAAAATTTAACAGTTTAGGTCAGCACTAGCTTCCTTTGACAAATTCTTTCAGGAACACTGTAGCTAATTGTTCTTTGTGTTAGTCTAGATCTGCAAGACAGGCATGACTATAAGAAAAAGAAGAGATATAAAGGCCATGTAAGTAGTTTTCAAATAATTCTGTATGCAAGATATAATCATCACAGGAAAGCTAATAATTTTTGTAAAAAAAATGTAGATGGCAAAGCATTCGATAAGATTTTATGAACTTTCACAGGAGGCATTCAGAAATTAAATGAGGGGAAAACCCAACAACAGTCAAAGTAACACAAAACCACTCGCTTTCAAACATGTGCTACACAGAAATCAAATGTGACTGCATTCACTGCTTAGCACAGCCTCTTATCAGCATTTTCAGGAGCAAGTCTTTCCTTACCACAAGTAATAGACTGCTAGAATCAACAGAAAAATCTAATAGCTGACCTACAGCTTTTACAACACTGCACACAAAAAACAGAAAGATTTTACGTAGCACGAGGAGAGCACGCCACTTCAGCAATTAAGATATCTCCTTTCCCCACTGTGCTAGTGGTATCTGCAGAGGGCAAAAGCTAGATTTTCTTCAAGCAGACGCAAAACCCCAGCAGCATCAGGCACCACCAGTGACAGCATGGAAGCAACACACTCCTGGCTAGAGCAGAGGAGATCATCTAGACAGCAAAGCACTATACAGCCTGGAACAACTTCCCAAGTGATAGAAAGAAGAGATGGTTTTGACATCTAGGTCTTCAGCAAAACCCATCAGGAGTCCCACCCTCCCCACACATTGGATGCTTGCTCATACTTGCTGTGCCTTTTCCACTAGAAGGCAAAAGATGCTGCCTGCAGCCTCACAGTCAATACCAAAGTGAAATATCACTTTTTTGTTTAAACAGAAAAACTTTCAGAAAAGGAACGAAAGGTTAAGTAGTCCAGACCTTTAGAAGAGGTAGCTAAATTTTTTAAGGCTATCTCCAAAAGTGATGAGGATTAGGAGCAACAAGTTATCGATATTTGACACACAGCAGAGGAAAAAACATCGAACTCCACCAGCATTAATATCCTCAGGCACCCTTATTATTCACTTTAACTTCTCAGATACATTTTAGAAAGGACATTCCTTGGTTTTTTGTTAGAAAATACATTTCTTAATTCTTTACTCTCTACTCCAGTAATTTTTGTCCTTCTTGTCCTTGAGATTAATTTGATGTAGGAAAGCACATACTTTGCACAGGACCTCGTATGAGAGCAATTATTGGATTTCATAAAAAGTGACCAGGCATCATCATGCAACTATTTATTTGTTACACAAAATATTTTCAGGATGAAAGTAAAATAGGACAGAAACATTGGTTCAGTTACCCCTAGAAGGACTCTAAATAATTTTTTTAAAAAGATATTATACAGGTAAGACACATTTCACTAAGTTATCATATTAAAAAAAAAAAAAAGCCCACACCAAACCAAAACCTCACAAATACAAAACCTACATTCTTAATGTTTGATTCTTGGAAACAAAATGAAAAAAACTCATCTATTTTTAGAGTGAAGCCTCCCAAGATACCAAAGCTACAGTATTAATAAGTAATTGTTAATATATTGTTACATAATTTTTAATAAATACGTTTTTTAAAGGCACTAAAATCAGAATCAGCATTTTCTTGACAGTTTGCCATTAACATATCAATTATTTCATTTTTGCAGTAGTACTGCCAGCACAGCAAGCTGGTAGCAATACAACTGAAAAGTTATTCTGTTTCAAGCTTGTTTCCTACCCAATGTTAATTGAAATTGGTTTATATTACTTGACTAACACAATAAAAGCAAGACTGCTGTCACTTGACTACAAGAATACATCATCCATTGGATGTTATTGCATAGCTGAATAATAAATATCATTTATAGGTACATACTAAAATTCCACAATATTTAATTGTAGCATTTTATATCCTAGAAAAACCTTTGATCATAGCAGCAGGTTTGCCATAGAGGAAGTTTGAGACATAGATGGCAGCCTCACAGGGAAACCTGAAGAGTAAAACACAACTACACCATAATTTCCACTTGCACGTTTGCTTTCATTGCATTGTTTAGAATTGCAAATTCATTCCCTAAAATAAAGCAATGGAGCCAGAAAATTTTCTTGTGCATATTTTATCCACAAAGAAATACAAAAACTAGATTGAATGCAGAGTTCAGAAAGTTCTTCATACACATACATCACCACCTATTCTCATTTAAAAAAGCAGCAATAACACATACCTACAAGAAGTCTCACCTAAAACCAACATGAGAACCTTGCAATGCTCTGGAGAAGGTCACAGAAATTAGAAGATACGGGAAAGTGCTACCATTCCCTACTGGAGAGGTCAACACAGACCAAGCTGGGGAAGGTACCTGAAGTGTTTGTCATCAATAGGTGTTGGTCCTCATGTCTGGACACATATTTCCATGACCAATGAAATGGCAGACCAGTTCATTCTTAGCCTGCAGAGTTGCCTTTCGTGGACAGCAACATGAGTCTTCAAGGCCATGTAACTGAGGTATCTTTGACAAACACACATAGCCCTCCCCATAGCTATTCCATTCTGGAATACCTTCTAGAATATGTTAAAATGAGTTGCAGGCAAAACAAAACAAAAATCAAATCATTAAACCTAAACCATGTGCAAAATGCTGAGCAGCATATAGAAGCACAGTATGTCATTTTTCTAAACAAAATGCTGACCATCTCAAAAACATGACAGCAGAACTGTAGCCAAACGGCTCCTTGGATAAACCTCAAATTAGCAGCACAGCATGGCAAGGTAATTTTCAAGGCAATTTTCAAGTTTGATTACAGGGCCAGGATCTGTTCATCATCATTCACCGTATTTTAGTTGTTGTTAATGTGGGAAGGGGGAAGATGAAATATTTTATTTCCATTTGCAGAAGAAAGAAGCTATCCACACACAACCCAGTTCAGGGCTTATGTTAGATACACATCACATCGGTCATCCCTTGAAAGTACGTATTCAACATCGCTTGGTCTGCTGCATCATGTGAAAGTAAATGTGAAGCACCCCAAAAGGCAAGTTACAACATTGTTATAGAATAGAGAAGCCCAGATCTGTATGCCCTGTGAAGGGGAAGAACAGACTACGCAGTGACTTGACATAGATATTAAACTGTAAGAATGTTTCACATCAAAAACATAATAAGACACAATACCTCAGAATAGCTACTGAGGCACCAAAAATAAGTATCATTTTGGGCACCGAGGTTGATTCTGTTACCTAGCCAGATGAATTAAATACATATTGCCTAAAACAAACGTGGAACTACATACAGAGAAGTGTACATTGTCATAAAAGGGTGCAGGGGAAATCCATCAGTTTAAGAAGTATGCTCATAAACCAACCACAATTACTATTCTAAGGACTTTGGAACTGGCTTCTTATATATATTAGTTGAAAAGCCAACCAAAAGTTATTTTCATAGCATGATTTATGGTCTACATAAGTCATAGAAGAATAAGATTTAGAGCTAAATCACCAAGAAAAAACCAGTTTCTTTAATCCAAGGTGTGAATGAATTGGTGTTATTACCTTCAGCAAAAGGATTTTTTTCTCTCTTCAAGATGAGAGTTAGAAGTCACCATCTTCTAAAAGCACTTACTAGTGCAGGTCTGCCACTACTAACATTTTAATGTGTTCTAGAGAAACACAAGTGGCATGAAATAGCTTTTTAATTTTGTCTGCTTTCACTGACAGCATAGTACATGAAGTCCTCATGCAAAGCAAAATCAAGTTAGCCAAGTACAAGCCCCTACCTACTTGAGGGACAGAATGGCCAAATGTTTATAACCCAGAGCAGCTTGAGTGCTTTCCTTTGCACTCCACTGTGTTACAACACAAGACTAGGAGATGCTGCTAGTTTTTTCTGTTATTATGATTCTTAACCAACTATGATTCTGGGGAAAACGTATATTTCTAGTACTAACAAGGTTACTGTTTAATGCCATTAAAAGCCATTTGACCAGGACTCAGTATGTACTAGATAACGGATTGGATCACTCTTAACAGTAATTAATCTACAACATAACTCCCTGAGCCTTCTAAAAATAAGTAGCATAATGTAAGTAGTGTGACTATTGGTAAGAAAAATTATGTCCAAGAATGACGTGAATGAGAATCTTAGCTCTTAGGTTCTGAGTGGAGAGCACAGCTGCTTACAGGTATCAAGAAATGACTTAACAGCACCAGAAACTAGATCAGGTTATTTACTATGTTTATTATATTTATATATGATCATGTTTATGTCTATCACCTAGAGATATTACACACAGGTGGAAAAAATGAAAAAAAGGTTCAGGATTTCTGTATTTCTGAAGTTGCTACCTGCATCTTATCTTTTTACATAGACTGAACAAAGCATAAATAACAAAATCCCCAGTAAAAATTGTTTGTTATGCTCAAACTGCATGACCACTGTACAACATCAACAGAAAACCATTTTCAGGGAGAACAACAAAGATTATTTCCACTTGAGGGGAAAGAAACCTCACAATATTTTTAATCAGTTATGACACATTCGTATCACACAGGTCTTTTATGCAATAATATTCATCTCTTCCATTGCTACTGGGCTTTGGTTTTGTTTGGGGTGGGGTTTTTTGGTTTCTTGTTTTTAAAATCTATAACCTACATAAGTGGAAAGAAGTCAAATAATCACGGGAGAACTGAACACCAGGGATGAAACAAGCAGCTGAACAACCTCTCACTCAGATAACTGCCTGACTGGGCACACAAATCTCCTGCCTTGGCCCATTAAATAACACCTGCTATACACAAAGAGAAGTTGTGCTTAAGTTTACTTGAGGTTTTCATATTTATTCATTTAAATTCATGTGCAAGGCAAGAAATGCTAGCAAGAAGAAAGGGTTTCTGTATGTTAAAGCACTTCAAGTAACATTTTAAAGAAGGTTAGAAACTCCATTGGGTTACTGACTGTTTCTGCATTTAACTACAGGTAGTTTGGGAGTATATTCCCCAAGTAAAGATTTACCTTGTACATGTACCCTCTTAAAACTTGTCTTTAGCTTTTAGACGTACTGAACAGAGAACAAAAGTCATGGCCAAATAATCATTACGGCAACACCTTTCAAACATACAGCAAATTCCTTCTTAGTATGAACAAACAAGATTTCTTGGCTACACCTCATCACCTCATCTTTACAGGTAGTGACATAATTATTCAGTTATGGTTATTTCCAGCTCTTTCTCCCCCAACCCTCTATCTATGTTCTAAGAAAAATGCATGTCTTTTTTTGCTACCAACTCCTGATTTTATATGGACAAATTCCAACTGAATTCCAGCCATCACAGCAGGGAGAGTGTCTCTGGGAGGTGAATATTTTAAGCCTCAACAAACATGGAACCTCCTACCTCAACAGATGACAGACAAGGCCATCACAGCAGTGATGTTGCATGTTCCCAAGACAAACCTGCTATATTGCACCTAATCAAGCAAGCACACTGAAATCTGGAATTTAAAACGGAATCCAGGCAGGAAGACAGATCGCCAGAAGATTTCAGCTCATGACAGAAGAGTATGTCCAAATCAAATTATTCTCCCCTTTCATTCTTGATACTACTTAAGTTTACTGACCTCTGAATCATAATGGAAAATATATACTAACGAACAAACTAATACTTCTGTCAGATAAAAGAAACCCTAAAATGCATAAAATTAGAACCAAGTTCTTAATTGCAAACTATTTTTTCTTAAATGTTTGGAAGACATCTCTGCTAAGTTAGGATCTCAGACACTGCCTCAGAACCACCTTACTCATTTTTTGAAATCAAAATAGCACCTTGCTGTAGCTTATTTACAAAGCTGAAAGTTTCAACTTTTTTATTTTCGAAGTAGTACTATTTATCTACCAAAAAAGTTTATCTTCTTTCAAACTGCCATACTACTTCACAAAATAATAAAAAAATAAAATTAAAATAAAAATAAAATTAAAAAAAATAATAATTTTTTTAAAAGACCAAGAGGAGCTCTTTCTGCAGCCTTATTTCTGTTCATACACATCCAGGACAGCCAGCATGCCAGTTGTGCTCACAAAATACATCACCTATGAGGAAGAAGCTTAGCTGCTCTGACTGATGACTGAATATTTTAAGCCTCAAATACCTACCTCTGGAGAAGAGGACTTGAAGCTTAGTGCACCTGTTGAAAGCCAAACTGGCATCTGTGTTTCTGGTGAAGATGTTCTACATGCAGAATCAGGAGCCAAACACACAGAGTTAACAGCCCACACAAGTAGGTTTTTTTGGGGTTTTGGATTTTGTTTTTTTTAATACTACTATTCTACCCCAAAGAAGGAGTAAGTGAACATGTTTCCAGCTACAAATCTCTAACATAATGCTGTCTCCCCATACACTCAATATACTTTTACTGTGTCATGTTCTTGTACATTAAAGCAAACAGTATAAATTACAGAAATACAGAAGTGCCAATCCATAAAGAGGACTTGCTTTCAAACAGCAATTGCAGTGATTATAATGCTCCCCAAAGCAACTCTAGGTGAAAGTGGAACACTCATAAAGTATGTCTAAGTTATTAGGGGGGGGGAAAAAAAGTTTAACTTAACCAGCCAAAGCTTCAAGAACAGAAAAGTTACCTTTTCACAATCAAGAGCAATTTCTGACTGACCAAAGGATTGGAAGTTTCTCCTTCCAACTCTTGTTTCGAACACAACATAGAGGTACATTCTGTATATTCTCCATGATCTTCTCAACAACCCCATTCCACTTGGAAGCGGGGAGAGTCATCACTTCCTTCAGGGCTTCTTCCAGAAAGTTAAGCCTTCACCTACTTCCCCCTTGGGGTTGGAATAGACATTCTGCCATTATAAACTCCACACAGACCAGGACTGTGAGCCTGTCTTACTGGCAAGACCATAAACAGAACTTAGAGAATTTTCATAATGAGGTGTTGCTGCTGAGCCCCAGGGTCACTTAGGGTGCGGATTTATGATCTCTTTAGGTGTCAGTTGCTGCCGCAGTTGATGGATGCACAGCATTCCATGGCGGTTAAAAGGCAAGGGAGGATACCTGCATTATTGCACAGTCAGCTAATAAAAAAATTGGATTTGCTTCATTATCTGTAAAACCACATCATAATGAAGAAACTATAGCCATCCAGAAAGAAACTATGATCTTATACATTATGTACATGATAATTCAAAAATTAGATAACCTGGCTCTAGCTCTGAACACTTAGATATTTGATCTGGAAGCAGTTGAATTTAAGCACCTCTCAGAAATTAAATGCATGAAATAATTCCAGTTATAATTTCTCAGTCTCCACAAAATATGTTGTGCTAAACATACCAATACAACTCTCGATTCTGAAGGGTTTAGTGTAAGGGAACAAGTTAGTCTCCCCAAAGCCAGACAGCTTCTGAGATTGAGAAGAAAGAGTAATAAACTTCCCGTTTCCATGGAAATGCAATTTGGATCCGTACAAACAGATTTCAGAATTTAAAACCAAACACTCTCCTTCTTACACTTTCTACTCCAACATTTGTTTTCCTGGGTAACAAGGGTTCAAGAGAGACACAGATGCTACATACGTTAGTGATCTAGTAACTCATCCTGCCTTGTGGCTCCTCATTTTCATTTAGGGGTAGACATTCCCTTATGTATATACCACACACCATAGCGATCAATTTAGTGGCAGCTAGCCAGATACATTTTATAAACATGACAGTATCCCAAAACCGTGCATTTGGGAGGACAGATCGGTTACTAGTTACATTATGATAATACATATGAAATAACTGATTTACAGCCTAACACTGAATCACACTAAAACAGTAAGGTCTTAGAAGTACAATCTGGATGATCAGGTGGTGAGATGGATTGTGAACCGGCTGGAGAAAAGAAGACAGAGAGTTGTGGTGAATGGGATGGAGTCTAGTTGGAGGCCTGTATCTAGTGGAGTCCCCCAGGGTTCGGTATTGGGACCTGTGCTATTCAATATATTCATCAACGACTTGGATGAGGGAATAGAGTGCACCCTCAGCAAGTTTGCTGATGATACGAAACTGGGAGGAGTGGCTGACACGCCAGAAGGCTGTGCTTCCATCCAGCGAGACCTAGACAGGCTGGAGATTTGGGCGGGGAAAAATTTAATGCAATTTAACAAGAGCAAGTGTAGAGTCTTGCATCTGGGCAAGAACAACACCAGGTTCCAGTATAAGTTGGGTACTGACCTGTTGGAGAGTAGTGTAGGGGAGAGGGACCTGGGGGTCCTGGTGGACAGCAGGATGACCATGAGCCAGCACTGTGCCCTCGTGGCCAAGAAGGCCAATGGCATCCTGGGGTGTATCAGAAGGGGGGTGGTCAGTAGGTCAAGAGAGGTTCTCCTCCCCCTCTACTCTGCCCTGGTGAGACCGCATCTGGAATATTGTGTCCAGTTCTGGGCCCCTCAGTTCAAGAAGGACAGGGAACTGCTGGAGAGAGTCCAGCGCAGAGCCACAAAGATGATGAAGGGAATGGAGCACCTCCCTTATGAGGAAAGGCTGAGGGAGCTGGGTCTCTTTAGCTTGGAAAAGAGGAGACTGAGGGGTGACCTAATTAATGTTTATAAATATGTGAAGGGTGAGTGTCAGGAGGATGGAGCCAGGCTCTTCTCTGTGACATCCAGTGATAGGACAAGGGGCAATGGGTTCAAGCTGGAACACAGGAGGTTCCACTTGAATATGAGAAAAAACTTCTTTACAGTGAGGGTGACAGAGCACTGGAACAGGCTGCCCAGAGAGGTTGTGGAGTCTCCTTCTCTGGAGACATTCAAAACCCGCCTGGATGCGTTCCTGTGTGATCTGATCTAGGTGTTCCTGCTCCGGCAGGGGGATTGGACTAGATGATCTTTCGAGGTCCCTTCCAATCCCTAACATTCTGTGAACACACCCACAAGAAACAATCAGTGAAAATTTTGGTTTTGTTGTAGTGGCCCTCCAGACAGCCGAAATAACACAGCAACAGAATTGCAAGATTTATGACCTGTAGAAATCCACTGTCTTTAGGCAAGGACCAGAAAGGTGTATCTTATCAATAGTAATGCAATGGTTCTGCAGCAGCTGCTGCCTAGCACTGCAAGGGAGAATTCCAACTTGATGATTACAACTGCAGGATGTCCACTGGCAGCTAAAACAATTTGCCAATGGTATTTACAGCTCCTGTTCCTTGTGTTTGGCAAGAGCAGAGGAAGAGTAATTTTCTGGAAATATTTACATTGATTTTGCAACTGATGACAACACTCCATCTGCTCTCAGACACTTTGCTGCCTCTGCCAGTTTCTTCCCTAATGTATGGCTTTCTCCAAGCTTTGACAAGGTTTCTCTAGCTCCTGAACTTTGTTTTTTTACCAGGTTGGAAAGGCCCATTTTCAAGCTGTGAACCGCAACTTGAGGTATGAGCTCTAACCCTATGCCCTAATCACAGAGACCAGCAGACAAATAGATGGTATTTCAAATGCCTTCCCCTCTCAAGACTATCACCTCCAGAAGCCTGAGGATATGGCTGATAGCTTCAACAGAGCTGTCAAAGTCCCTGACATAAAAAGGACCTTGAGGCCAGTTAGAGGAAGCAGAATTTAAAAAGAACCAAAGACAACCCATTCTTCTAAGAAAAACCCAAAAGCCCCCTGGAAATTAAGATTTCAACTTGCATTTGAAATGCAGCCAAGTAAAGCAATTTCCTCTCTATAGCAAACAGTGGGTTACCCCACAAAAATGTGAGATTCTTTCTCAGCAAGCTCAATTCTGCCTGAAAAACTTGCAGTGTAAATTGAACAGATGGAAGGATTCCTTTTCCACCTGTTTGCCTGACATCTTTCATGTAGAAAGTAAACATTAAAAGAACCAGTAAAAGGAAACAGATTTGAAAGACTGATCTTTTTTAAACTTTAAGGCATTTATCAAGGCAGAAACATCCATAAATAACTTCACTACTTTGCCCAACTTTTATACAATGGTCAAGCTATCTTTATGTCATTACAATTTGAGATAAAGTATTCCTAAAAGATGCAATAGCTCATTTTACAGCAGCACATAAATGAAAAATAACCCCCCCAAAATCACATACAGAACTCTCTTTAAGATCAAATACTCAGTCCACCATAGAAAAATGGATTGCAAGGTCAGAAATTCCTGAAAAGTAACTGCAACTTCCAGCAGCTCTTAGAAGAATCACAAGCATTTAAGACCCCAAAGGCTGAGATAAACAGCATCAGTCTGCTCATCTGTGTCATTTGAAAGTAGGCAAGTAGGTTAGTATGAAATGGTGTCCCTAAGAAATAATCCCAACAGGATGAACACAGAAAATAAATGCTTTAATCCCTTTTGTATCAGTACACATGTACATGGATTAATTTACTATTAGGCTCAGCCAAGAGATAACTCAGGTCTGTGGTGTGCAGGTTGGATTAGATGATCTAGAGACTTCTTCTGGTTTAACACCTGTCTCTAACTATCCATCCTATTTGTTGACAACAAGAGAAAGAATTTGCCTGTAAACACAATAAACCTGTCTTCTAATAATTTGCTTTTTTCTTCTCATTTCACTGACCAACGGAATAGAAGAAAAAGGCAAATCACGGGAAGTTAAAAATCAGGTCTCAGACTTATTCCACCAGTGCAATTTGTCTTTGTTACTTTTGAAATCCAAGACCACATTGATAAGCCCAGAAAAAAACAATGGATTTGAAACAAGCATTTTTCTCTTCCAGAAGCCCTACAATATGTAAGCAACTTACCACTTCAAGTTACAGGTTCTGAGACAAATTAAAAGCTGAAAATAAATTGAAATTACCAACTTCATTGCATTTAGGCATTAGACTGAGGTTTGCCTTTGTATCAAATAAAAGGCCAATTCAGCAGCTACACGAAATACAGCAGCTTGTTTTGGCAATCTCATTTTTAGGAGATCAGATTTAGCTACTAGGCTTTAATACTCTTGTTTTTTGAATTAACCATCTGTTCTATAACATTTAGACAAGACAGACCTAGTAAAGTAGGATGTCACTCTCAGGGGTCTTGGGGCTAGAACATGCATATATACATGCCCACAACAGGGCAACAGAGCCCATCAAAATAATAGTCAACCTTCTTAATAAGGAATTTATATTGTTGATTTTTTTATCTAGTCTGTGGTTACATTTTATCCAATTAGCAAGATGAACTCAGGCCAACACAGCACATATTTTAATCAATTAACACAAAAAGGGAACAACTTTAAGAGGCTTTATAGCAAAAAGACTTCTATTTACAACAGCTGTAGGTCAGAGTTCTTAATCTAGGTCTTTTTTAAGAAGATTGCCAGAAATAAAGCATTCTCTTCCACTGTAATTTGTCACTGTAAAGGAAGTGCAAAATTCTTACGTGAAAAGATGCAATTAGAAAGCACTCCATAGGCAATGATAGGTATTTCTAAAGTATAGTTGCTGTGAAAGCACGAAAGTTTATTTTTCCCCTTTCAGAAAGACACATACAAGCACACAAATGCTCTGTTATTTAAATTATATCAAAAGCAGACAGGATTTATAGGTGTTGCTTGACTAGCTAATTTTTAATGAATACTTTAAACAATTGATCCTTTTAAGAGAAACACACTCTTAAGAAGCCACGTTTCAGCAGACTACCAATACAAGTGGATAAAAGATGGCCAAAGTACGCTACAGAAACATTTCATGAGTTTAGAGTTGCCAGATCTTTAAACACCCTTTGCCATCTAAAAAGCTGTTTACAATAATACCAGTTCCATGCACATTGCCCCCAGTGTCATGGTTTGCAAGTGATACTACTACAGTAGGTTCTCCAAGATCTAGTACATCTTACTTCCACAACACAATCAGTAATAAGGGCTTACTGGTCCCATGCAGACACTTAACTGACCTCTAAGACCTTCTTACGAAAGACAGTACAACAGCGCTGGCAATGAGCCTGCATATTGATGTAAGGCTGGTAGTACTGAAGTACTACAATGTTTATTTCAATTCTAAATGAAAGTATTGCAACTACACATCCCTATAGACACATGGCCTGCTAAAATTAACTCTTCTATTCCCCTCTGTCTTCTACAATAAAAATCTCAAATCCAGCCCAGCAATACACCAATATAGAGCAATTTACATGTTCCCTCACTGCTGCATACAATAACCAGTGTTCACTGCACACTGGCTCCCCGCAGCACAGATAACCATATTTGTAAAAGTACTTATCAGCGGCTCAGTTCCATTGCAGCCCACCTCAACTGGCATCAGGCAGCCGACTTTGGTATCAGTGTAACGTGTGCATATTCAGGCTCAAATTTCAAGTTAGTCACTTTTCACTTCTTCCTAATAAATCGCATTTTAGTGAATAAACTAAGGAGATAAACTATGAGCTTCCAATACAAGCTAGCAAGCACTTAAATCAAGTCTTATCTTTTTACCAAAATCAGGAAGCAAGAGATACCAAAAATTCCTCAAGAAACCATTCTGAGACACCACAGTGACTCCAAATCAGTGTCTCATCTTGATTTAGAAAACAGAAGTTACCATAAGGATTGATAACTATTGATGCATATGACTGAACAATCGGCAGAAGATGTCAGAATACAGTGCTATCCTGAGATTTCCCTTTAAACCTCTCCCTGATTCATAGTATAGGTACTATTCAATTAAGTTTTAATTTACTGATTTTTAACTCAAGAAACTCAAGACTTTTGAAATTCAGGTGTCTATACATAAGTAACTAAACACGACATGAAGGTCAGGTATTTGCCAAACTTTCTAAGAACTGATGTTGCAGTTGCTGCGTATTTTTGTAGAAGTGACCAACTGGTAAGTTTCCTTTGTGTTCTTACTCCTGTAAAGTTTCATCCATCTCTATTCCATCTACTATTGCTTACTTGCAAGATTACTTAATCTGTAAGTAAAATAGAGAAGAATTAACTTCCCCCCATTTCTCCTGACAGCATATTCTAGCACTGCTTTACCAGAAAAAAGAAAAAAAAAAAAGGTAATTGGTTTCAGAAATCCAGGTAATTTGGTCAGAAATAAGGTTTCCATGAAAAAGGTACACCGAGCAACCTACTCAACATATATTTTATCAATTATATGAAATTTGTACATTAGTACTTGAACTGAAGGGGAACCCTTTCCCTCAACAAATGAAGTGACAGTAGAACGGTTTGATCAAGAATTTAATTTAAAGAAAAAATTCTGGTGATGTAGCACCCTGTGAAGCACAGGGTACTAATCAACTATTCCCCCTCACTTTCATTAAATATCTGCTCTTCTGCTCCCACTTCAAAGCTTATAGCTGAAGCTTAATTTATCATGTTGGGCCCAGAGTGGGATGTTTCTGTAAGGCTCAGAGTTACCAGTGAATTACAGGCTTATCTGTGACACAGGCTGCAGAACACCCACTCTTGCTGTTACTTTCACAAAGGAAGTGGTATGTGAACAAGGGGGTCTGAAACCCTGGATCCATTATCAGGCATATGTTTTTCCATATGCACCTTACTCAAGTACACACATACACCAATTACAAGAAAGATCTCATTGCCCCTTTCCTATAGAAAAGTCTCTATTTTTAAGTCCTCATTATAGGTCTCATCAAATGAACATATAAATCAAATTTCATTAGAAGTATCCTGAATAAAAGCTTTTTTTCCTTCTTCATCAGTACATTTTGCATTATCATCTCTAATGTTCACTATGTTTATAGATTTTTTTTTCATTAAATAATCCCTAGGGAATTTCAATATATTATACAACTGCAACAAGTTTTCCTAGAGCACAGTTTGTTTGCCTGCTGCATTCAAGTACAGAACCATTATATTCAGATGTATTCGAGCTCTGACTCAGGTTCACACATTGTCAAATTGGTCTGAGTAAGGAAGTACTAGTAGTACAAACCATACTACTACAGACAAATTTCATAGACGTGCTTGGCCTTCATTTTAGTGAAATTAAGTCGCATATACAAAACACGGAAAGAACATATCTCAATACATCCATAGGGTTCAGTGTCATTTATGGCTTTGAGATTAAACCATCTGAAATCTAAAGAGTGCTAAAGAGTACAACCAGTCAGACACACTGATAGGCTCGGCATAGCAAAACAGAACCTAAAGTTCTTCCTGAAAAAGTGATGGCAAATAATTTCTCAAATGAGATTCTCATTAATTTGCTACTTCATGGACTTAAAAAAAACCAACAAAACCCAAACAAATAGTAAAAGCATATAGATTAGTAGTGTTGTTTCTCTACTTTGCATTCATGGTGGCCCCTGTAAGTAACTGCTAGGAGTTCCCCTAGCTCCAAGTCTGCTCGTGTAGTAAGTAAGGGAGGGACTACAGTAGTGGTTTCTGTAACTGATAAGAGTTCACCCACGGCTCCAAGGTTTTAGTAGCCGGAAGGGTGGGGGAAAGGAGTACCACTGACCTAGCCCCTGTGAGGAACTGCTGGAAGTTTCCCCAGCTCCAGGCTGGACCCACCCCAGGCCAGGGCTGAGCCAATCAGCACCTCTGTGAATGACTATGTCAGAGGGGGCACAGACCATGGGGGTGGGCGTGGCCCCAGGCAGGGCCTGTTCCAGGCAGACCAGCCTGGCTGTCCAGCTGCCTGCCCAGCATCTCCTGTAAGCCAACCTGCTGTAGCCCAAGCCTCCGCCACAGCTCGCCTGAGAATCAGTTTTCTCGGGAGCTGAGTAAAGAACCTACAGTGGAGAGAGAAGCAGAATCTGAGAGAGACAACTACACAGACAGGCCAGTCAGCAAAGAAAAACAAGAGGAAGGAGGTGCTCCAGAACAGATCTGCCTGCAGGGTGGAGACCATGAGAAACCAAAGTAGCTGTGCCCAAAGGAGACTGTGAAATTTGAGGGAAAAACCACGCGAGAGCTGAGCAGTCATCAGGGGACTGTGAGCCTGCATGGGAAGGACTCACATTCGAGCAGTTTGAGAAGGACTCTCCCCTGAGAAGGGACCCCACACTGGAGCAGGGGAAGACTGTGAGGAGCCCTCCCCTGAGGAGGAAGGAGCAGCAGACTGACTGCACCCCCCCTTCCCTGCCCCCTGCACCATAGGGGAGAGGGCAGAAAGGTACAAAACCCAGGAACAAAGCCTTTGGGCCTGGAAAGAGAGGAGGGGGTGGGGGGAGAAGGGCCTTTTTAAGATGTAGTTCTCTCATTATGATTTTGACTGTAGTTAATAAATTCAATTGTGTTTTTTTTTGTTTTCCCAAGTTGTGCAGGTTTCATGCCTGTGACCAGAAGTGGTGTGTGAAACCCTCCCTGTCCTTGCCTCAGCCCACAAAGTTTTTAAGCCATAGGCTGTCCAGTGGCTTTCTTTTAAACTACAACTCTCACCCTCAGAAATAAATCCATTGCAGGAAATCATATGACCAAGACAGTTTTCTGTGAGGTGTTTTTTTTTGTGGTGGGTTTTTTGTTTTGTTTGTTTTTTTTTTTTTTTTTTNTAAGGACTATAAAAATGCATGCAAGTCAAAATACTCACTAAATGTGCCTTGGCTTTAATGTTTCACTTCAACATCAAGTTTAGGAGAAAGGACCACATTGGGCTGTACAGCTACTTCCATTTTTCTAATGACACCACAACAAACACAGAACTGACTTTATTAAAATTCGTTGCAGAACTCGGTGACACCACAGAGAAAGATGACAACACTGGATATACAGCAAGATTAGTTTAAAGTTCTATCAGGCATAAGAACACACAAAGCCTCATTAAAAAAAAAAAAGTCTGTATGTTCTACCAGCATTAGAGCACTGGTCATTACAGTTACTATGTTGTAGTAAAAGCTAAAGTAGAAGTTGCAGGAAAAGATGCTGTCAAAGTAGCCAGTAGTTTATTATTTGCTATACAGCATCTGGGTACCAACTCTCAGATTACACTTCAGATACAAACTTCACAACTGCTAAAATCAACAAGGCAAACTAACAATTCACCACTACCACCAAAACCAATTAACAAGATTGGAACATAAATATACTCTTCTAGTTAGCCTTTTTGACATAGTTGTGTCCACTTACAATATTAACCTTCCTTTTGATGCTTGTTCCTTAACAGGTTATTCATAAAGTACTGTTGTTAAGTACACCATAAGAACATTTAAGTTTTATATTTCTCTTTGCTTGAGCCTCTGGCCAGCAGAGATGTTGCAGTTTAGTAATGTGAATGCTGCTATCCCACTGAAGGTGCCAGGTAAATCAGGTCAGCTGAACACCTTTTACAGAAGTTTCCCCTGACTTATGTGACAGCTATTGCATGCAGTTACTAACAGTTATAGAGGCTCATAGGTGGCATCTAATTTGACCATCATAACTTCACAGATGTGCATTTGCAACTTCAGAATAGCACTGCGCTGTTAAGCATTTCAGAATGCTGACAGAAGTAGTCATGTTGACACACAAGTTAATCAAGTACTTGTCTGCAGAGCAGGACTTCATTACAGTGACCTCTTGCTGGGATATGACAACAGTCTCCCTGACTCAGGATGGGATGTACACATATCAACTGCTGGTTTAAGGTCTAATTAGTCATCTAGTAGCTAACACCTTTTACATTTTCAAGAAAAAAAGCCACTGAGAAGTAGTGGTTGGATATCCAAAGGACGTTTGCCCTGTAATCTTGCACTAAGGTTTGTACTATGAATGAAGCATCTCAGATAGTTCTCAATATTAAAATCAAACCAGAGATATTCTCATCTGCGCAGTACTGGAAATCCCAGCAAGTAAAAGAGGTTCAATGCCACTGCTATGCATCCTGACATCACAGTTTTTATGATCATCACAAGGGATTCAAATAATACTACCTACTGATCTAAAAAACAGGGTGTTTTTTTTCTATGAGATCCTAGTTTCAGATGGTGTCCAAACTTCTGTTAGCTCAATTTCATAATTGCAGGTCTCAGAAGCCTAGGTCTCTGTAAGCTCTAGAGTTGAAAAAGATGTCCTGTTGGGCTTGGGACTCTACATGGGTCATGGTGCCTAGTGAGGGAAGCATTGTCTATTCACAGAAGCCACCTGCCCATGTAGCTCTGTTGAGCAATAGGATCCATTCTCAAAACTGGGGAATGATGACACATCCCATCTGATGGAAATCTGGAAAAGGTGGGTAATGCTTCCCATGCCAGAGAACATTTTACAGCAGGAATGTAGGGAGGACATTTCAGATACTGAAACACAATCTTCCCTCATTTCATTTTGTACTCTATTGTAGCAGAACTGTCTTCTGCCTACCACATGATTTATGTCCATGTGAGGAAAAAAATAAGGGTACTCTTAAAAATGGTGTATACACTGAATGCTATCCTCATTCATACTAGTCAAGCTGAAGATAATGGAAGTTAGTTTGAAATGTTGTTTTCTGAAGTAAAAGTTTGTCCAGAGATCATTACAGCCTATTAAAATAAATCATGGTCAGAAAGCATATAGGTTTCTGATTATTTAGACTTCTGCATATGCATTTAGAATGACAAGCATGAAGAGCATTACAAAACAGGAAAAAATATCCTTGTGGCATATATTTAAATTAATACAGTCATCCTCTTCTCTGCTACCCACAATTAAAGCAAGTGTTTTTACAAAAGTTGAGGTAAATTATTTAAGTTTTTTAGAATAAAATAACACTGTCTAGAGGTGACAGTGCATTTCTCAGGCAGTTAGGAAGCCATAAGCTTAAAACAGGCAAGTACGTTTCTCATTTCCTTCTATTTATGTTACATTTTTATCTTACAGTACATAAATATATTTTTAAAATCATTAACGTTTTCTACACAAAACAAAGTTTGAACTTACATGCCCATGCTACAGTAGTGGTTTATACTTGGGGAGGGAATCACAGGGCTATTACAACAGGTAATATTCGTATTTTGTAATGTGGAAATAGCCACCACAGTTCTCTACCCTCTGCTGAGGATAGATATTTTTGTCATGACAAGTCACATACAGAGAAAATATTTACCTGCCATAGGCATTTAATATTAGAATCCAGTTAAAAACAGCCTAAGGAATTTGACTGCACTTGACAGTCTACACATCCATAATGGTTAATGTTTCTAAGCAGCTCCTGGAAAAATAATCAGAGCTGAAGAGTGAAGGGAAAAGCAGCAGATAAGTGAAACTAACAATCTTGTCAAGAAAGAAAAAAGTGGTTAGAGGTCAGTGAAGGACAAAGGGACAGAGCGGAAGATTTCTAGAAAATTCCTGGCTTGTGTTTCCTGTAAGGGTAAGGCAGAGTGCTGCCAGCAGCAAACATCCTATCTCACAGGGAGCAGGGGGAATGAGTACTGACAGGATGTCATGATCACAACAGGACAGGTGTTCTGTGTAAGTTAAACTCAACTCCAGGACAAGGAAACAGCAAAGCAAGTGTCATCATGTCACCCCCTCCCCACCCCTGGCTCCAAACAGCTCTGCAGCAGAAGAATGAGAGGAATGCCTCTATCTGCAGCTGTGAGATATGAAGACAGAGTCCCAGTATCCTCCCACCCCATCAAAAAGCACATGCTGCACAGTAACCACTAAAGCACCTAGAAACTCACTCATTCATGAACAAGTATTAAGGAAGCCTTATGGCAGGGCAGAAGGAGGCAGCAGTGCTGCGAGACAGACGGAGCACACAAACAATTCACTAACTGAAAGTGTTAACAGAATGACAGTAAGAGCAGTGGGAAACTGGCAACATCAGGCAGAGGAAGGGCCCTGTATTTTAAAATGCACATTGCAAATTCAACATCTGGCAAATCAAAACAGGAGAGGATATTCTGGACTACAGAGACACCTGCAACAGATGACACAGGCAGGCAATTGAGGGGGCCAGGGAACATGACACTGTTCTGGAAGGCAGCAGACCCACGCTGCATATCCAGCTCCTGCCAGCCATGCCCCACAGCCAGGTCCCACCAACACTTGTCCTCTCCAGCCATGACAGGAGGGGAGCACTCGTCTCACCAGCACTTGCACAGGGCCTAACAGTAGAGTCAGGATCTCATTCTAGGCCTCCAGATACCACAGTAACAAATCATTGCTGATGAGGTGTTCTGAAGTACATCACAAACAGAAGACCAGCAAGTCCTAAGAGGCCAAATACCCCAAAAAACCTTCTGTCTTCCTAAAAGTTTAAGTAAACCAAAACTTTTCAAAGTGTGATTCTTGGCTGCTGGCAAGAGCCCAGCTCCCTCCCACCCTACCTCGGAAAGCTGAGCCTCTTCCCTTAACTTCTGCTGCAGAACATGACCCATTGTGCATAGAACCTCAATCCACAGACAGCAAACTCACAACCAAGTCTCCTGCCATGGCACGTATCCCCTCTTGAAGGTGTGCTCCTTTTATCTTCTAGCCTTGCCTGCAAGGACTGCAAGTTCCTCTGCTTAAGTAAACACAAAAAGGAGGCAAAGTAGTCAGCTTTTCCTGCTAGTAAGCAGCACACCTAAGTTAGAATATTATCTTAATTCTTGAGTTAATGAGGGCAGACTGAGTCTTCTTGCACCAGACCACCCTTGCAGATGTCTATCCTACTTGTATTAAAAGGTCTCCAAAGTCCTCCATAGTCTCCACACAGAATAGCTTAATCCCATGTACCACTGCTGTATTCTATATCAAGTTGCTTGCCTTCTGGTCTATTCCTGGGGAAACAAGGGAACAGTCACATACCATATTTGTTATGTCAACTTTACACATACTTCATTTTGTCATCCCCTTAAGTCTTCTATTCCTGGAAGAAGAAGAAAAGCCCAAACACAGGCTAAATTCACATGACATGAGGCAAGCAGGTAAACTGCTAAGCAAATACAGGAATTGCAGAGAAAGAACACTTGTAATAAGACAGAAAATTGCTTTTCTATTTTGTAAATTCTTTTTAATTCAGTCTTTTTCTGACAGATCTCATTCACTAGAATGAATTCTGATGAAAGATTCTACTACACTATTTACCAACTCCTTCAAAAAAAAAAAAAAAGAATCAGTGTTCCCCTGTATGATAAATAGCCTTTGTTACCTCTTTGGAGTATCAGGTTACCAGTTCCAATCCCATTAATACCATGAAAGCATGGCATTGTATTCGGTGACTGTTTTCCCATTGGTCCTTGTTGCTCATCAGGGTTGATTCCACTACTTGAAATACATGGTCTCAAACACTCAAGCTTATTCACTAGAAGTTTCTGTCCTTCCTCTCAGTGAAACCAGTGCAAAGGTTTTGATTGATTTGGAGCCGTGGATGAAACCCAAAGCAAGCATGCACACACACAACACTGAAGGAGCTGAGTGGGTGAGTGAGAACATGTTTTTAAAAGCCACACAATCACTTTCTGATGGGCAAGGACAAGAGCATTCCACTACTGGCATATGTTTCTCTCCAGATGCCAGTTATTCCAGGTAGTAGTGCTAGTTAATATTGCCAGCCACACAGCTGCAAAGGCACATTTAAGTGCTTGGAATCTTGATTCCCAATATTAACTTTTAAATATTATTAGCCGTAGCATCTTCCTACTTTCTTCTCCAGGAAGAGTTTGACGTGCAGACATCTGATGAGTTCCTTACTGCCTTTCTCTCCTTCACATGTCACAGAGAAGCAACACAAGGATCTCCAAGGACCTTACAAGTCTTTAAGTAGCACTGTCCAAAAAAGGGTTCAATTTAGTACAGAACTGAGGGATTTGAGTCTTTAAGAGTACTCTCCCCTCTATTAGTATTGAAAACTGCTTTCTTTACATTCTTCATTTAATGCCACACTAGTTAATGCTAGTATTAATCTACTGGATAATAGCTATAAATTCACTAATTGCCCATCACATGCAGCTTTTAGCTTAATATTAAGAAATACAAACTGACAACAAAAATATCCACTTTTTAGAAAGCAACAAAGAACGCTCTTAATCTCAGCTTACTTAAAAGGAGGTGATCAATCAGTACATGCATGGCAGGAGGGAAGGGAAGGGAGAGGAAAGAAAGCAGATACAATCTGTTGAAGATCGCCAAACAGTCCAGTGACAAGAACAACAGGCCCTCCAACTCCTAAAGCCACCCTGTCTCCTCACTTTGGCATAGATGCAAAACATCTGGCCGCCTAGTGGAATTACAGCCTTTCCTTATCCATGCTCATGAAACTGCTGACTGACGATAAAACGTAATGTTTCAAAAGGTTGCTCCGGAAACTCCAACCCCCTTTGAATAACAGCTTGAAAACATTGACAAACACTCCAGGAGTCCAAAAATCTTTTCGCAAAAAACTTTCAGCTCAGTTGAAACAAAAGGAAGTTACAGCTCTTTAAAGAATAAAGCAAAGCATACAATAAAAAAAAGAACGACCCAGCACTGCCTCCCCATTTTAAAACTGGACAAGCAAGGGACACAGTAAGGAGCACACTGGAAACACATCAGGTACTGTTGCAGTAAGGGAAGTAAAATGGAAGGTTATACCTAGTACAGATTTCAAAGCAAGTAAATTAATTCAAACTACAATGTCAGCCCTGGAGAAAGGGCAGAAGCTGGATGGAAGTCAGTTACACTATACACATTTCCAGAAGTTTCCCTCCTCTTTCCTTTCAAAGGGGTAGCAAGGCATTAAAATTCACCATCACAAAATACAAAAAAAACCCATCATGACTGCAGACACTGGGAGAAAGAACTATCCTTTCAAAGGCACAAATATCATAACACAGTGCAGGAGGAGTAATACTACAGCAGAGGACAAGATTCAAGCTTACCTTTACAGTTGCACTGCTTCTTTACAGGTGAAAAACAAATCCTGGAGTGCTTCACAATTTCTCAAAGCTCAAATATCCTCTTAGTGTATCTGCATGATCATTTTCCATTCATAAAGAATGTTAAACCCTCTTAACTGAAACACACGTTACTATCTAAAGTACTCATCCCAATCTTCAAAATGAATGTCAGTCCCACACACAAAATCTTCAAGCATCTTTACAGACTATCAGTAGGTTACTTGTAGTCTCTCTGTTAGTATTCCCCTCCGAGTTCCAGTATCTGGAACAACAGAGAGCACATAGGCCACGATTTGAAGATTCAGTTGGGAACCGCAAGCTGAGACACGTCCGGCACAGTGGACTCTAATATCAGAATTTAAGTAAAAACAAATTATAATGCTTGGAATTGGCAACATCCTATTGTATCATAATGCACAAATACACATGGGTTTTTTATTTCCATGAGTTGAATTGTGCAGTATTTCCCCAAACTCCACCTGAAATAGCACAGTATAATAGGCTCCAATTTTAACTTTACTAGCAATGTTCTGGAACTAAAACCAATTCAGTAATATATATTGTTACCCTTGCAAACACTTGAGTGATCTGTTAACTATCCCATGTTGTTCTTGGAAAAAAAGAATTCACTTTTTTTTAATAAATATTTACTCATTTAAATTACAGACCTAGTTTGCTACACACAAAGAGGAGACTACAGAGATGACCTTCTGTCCTCATTACCATACTTCCCTTCTTGTGCTAAAGATAGCATAGAGTGAAAATAAATAAATCCTCAACAGCATTAGGAATTAGCACAGTGTCCTGTTGAAAGACACCCTAACTGATGAGCCTTATCTCTTCTTCCTGGCTGGAACAGCAGAGGGGCTCTAACCGACAGAGGGGAGGTAGCTTTTAAGCCTTTGCTAGGTGGTCTCTTTGCAGTAGGCTGCATTCCCAGCTGTAATTCCTTCTCAATCCTAACTGGATGCCTGAACACTCCGGAATAGTTCAGCAAAGTATTTAAACAGATGGATGGTACAGGCCACTGGAACAAAACTCATTTTTTCTCTGGCCACAGCTCTCTTTCAGCGCATTCCTTTCAAGTCTGTGCCACTGAAGAATCAACAACAGCTGAGAAACATGTGTTATCATACAACATTGAGCACAGCAACAATACTGCACAGCAAGATGCTTTTGTTCAATAATCCTGGACTGTAGAAAGCATTGCAATGTCTTTTGTTGTGGGTAAGACCTTTTTCCAAGCACGACAAGAAAGCAAACAGATTCCTCTCCGCTTCAAGAGGTAACTCAAAAGTAAAAAGGTGAATTAAGCAGATTTCCCAAGTGCCTCCCATCTGAAAGCTTACAGTGCCTATCTCCTCAAGCCCTCTCAGATATATTCAATACTCTCTGTAGTTATGCTATCACAAAGACCACTAGATGCTCACTGAGATTTGCATGAAATAACAGCCCAGAGGGACCCAGGCTGCAGTCCCAGCGACAGATGTAACAAGCCCCCTCTAGGGTACAGCTGAATCCCGCCTTCCTTTTCCAAGCAGGACAAGTTCCGTGATCTCCACTTCTCAGCTGATGAACTGGAGGGAGAAGCAGCAGCATGGCACCACTTGGCACACACAGGCCAGTCTCCCCCCTCCTCATATTTTATCAGTACAGAGGAAGATGACACACAGTCCTCAGAAGCGTAACAGCAGAAAACATTAACATCCGTAACAGCCAGGAAAACTATTCTTGTCAAAGCTGTGAGATCACCATACACTTTGAAAAGGGTTAGGAAGGATAGTATAAATTATTTATGAAACCAAATTTAAAACTAGACTAACTATCCAGATTCAGAAGCACAGAGCGTGCATATATAAGTGAACAATAAGTTAGAGCACAAAGCTGATGCAGCTGACCAACAGCAAGTTTCTACAGTGTCAAGTCTTTCATTTACACTGAGGAAAACTACCTGCAACAGGGCAGTCTTGCATTTACAAAGTCTACAAGTCTCAAACATTGCAGGAGAGTGGGCACCAAGATTATAATATGTCCCATTATGCTATAAAGTCCCAACACCAGCATGAAAAAAATACAAGAAAACCTGAGCTTTCAAAAAAGCCCTAGAAAAAGCACAACACATTTAATTTCAAAACAGAGATCTTAAGGACTTAAAAATCCAGGCAAAAGTCTAACATTAGAAAGCAAACAAAAAACCCCATATGTACTAAGCTAATCTCATAATTACAGAGCTCACAAAAGAAAATCAAACAGAAACTGCATGCATCATGCTCAGTGGGGTCCACAGCCCAGCCCCCACGTAACAGTTTTCCACCCCACAATTCAATTTAATTGAGTTTCTTTCTGGAGAGGCCAACAGTGCCTTTCAAATTCAGGTTGAGGCAGACTGTTAAGGTACATAGAAAAAAGCATGCACCAATATTGTCAGAGATATAGAGGGGATAAATATGATTCTAGTGTCAAAACCATTACAGCACTGCAAAAATCTTATGCCACTCTCAGCATCAACGGTGACAATTAAGAGCTCTGCTTTACAACTTTTGAAGAATGAATATTAGCACAAGCAAAACTACCACCCAACTAGTATTCAAAACCACAACTAAACAAGGAGTAACACGTTTACACATAATTATTCCAAAAATAATGTATAAAAGCACTTAACAGGAAAAATCTCCATATCTTATAAGGTGCAGGCAGGAAGGCAGCTTAGGCAGAGGTCATACTGCCATGCAATGGCAGAAGCAGGAACAGAACCCACCACCCTCAGTGCTCAGCTCTGCACTTCAGCAACTCAACCTCCTTCTTTCTATCTAACATGTTCCTTTTCCAGGCTTCCCTCGAAAGGATTTTAAGAAGTCATGCTAATCAACTATTTGGCGCTTTAGAATTATAGTCAGTGTTTCCAGAAACAGTCCAAGGTACAGTTTTAAAGGACTTAAACTTCTTCCTAATATGATTTGTTATTTTTCTCCTATTCTCCCCTATCCCAAACTTTTCAATCTCCAGGAAAGAGGAAAAAAAAAAAATTAATTCAAACAACTGACCAAATTCTGTTGGGCTTGTGGGGGTGGAGAAAGAAAAGTATGGAGAGACTACTTAAGAAGTGAAGTACCTTAACTCTCTCAGTTGTCCTAAAGGGCATACAACTAAACACTACAAATGCCAAGCAGTCATCTCAGTTCCCTCAGCAATTCATCACATATCAAATATTTTCTTGCTGGAAGACAGAAAGAGAAGTATTTCTAGTTTAATGTCTAGCCTACTTTTAATTAGATACCATCAAACAAAATTCAATCTGAAATACTATTTTCTCTCTTCTTTAAAGAAAGAGGAAAAAGACAGGGCTTATTTAATGTGCAATTTAGTCATGCAACCTTGTGGTCTTCTGGAATGCTATCTATCAAAAGAGGTAACATAACACAACCAAGATCCACGCCATTTCCTTCTGACATAAAAAGTTGACATTTTATTCATAAGCTACATATTCTCTACTGAAAAAGACAGCTCTTTACTTTTACAACACTTAACACAATCACACCACTACCAAACACAATTAACTGGGAGCTTGAAAACCCTTAAACAGGTGTCTTTGCAGAAATCATTAGGCAATTGATTTACTTGCTCTCCACTGCCCGGCACATACTTAGCTCTAGTCAGCATCACACTTTAAAATTAAGGCAGAAGCTTGTGAGGTCCAAACCAGACTTCATAAATCACACAACAGCACTTTTTGACACAGAAGCAGTTTCCAGGAATTTTGTTAATGTGTCAACCTCCGATATATCTGCAGTTTGGGGATGGAGAGCATGACAGGTGTAATTTTAAAGGGGACACCAAAATCTGTCATCTCCCCTCTCTTCTGATTTTCCACACTGATTAAACTCACGAGCAATACTGAATTTAGCACACTGCTCTGTTGGCATATTAAAATGCCACTTTGTGGAACAGAAAACAGGCTGGCACACACTGGACTACTACAACCCCAAACCAGACCCTGGACAGACCTTCCCAGCAACACTTTAGAGCTGCATAAACCAAGGAGCAGAATCCATTTTCTTGCCCTTTAAAGTTCATGCCTCTGTATTGTCCCACTGTACTGTATTTACTTAAGCTTTCCTCATCAATAGTCTGTCACTCTCCCCCCCCCAAAAAAAATAAAAAAATCCCTCATACATTCCCTGCTGGCAAAACAGATTTTCTGTTAATCTTTTTTTCCTTACTTGGGGGAGGGAAAGACAGAGGGAGGGGTTCGGGCAGGAATAAAAGAGATTAATCGTGAAACAAATCAGCACTGTCTGGAGGAAAAAAAAAAAAAAAAA
>VZTO01015001.1:0-40920 GCA_013400615.1 Syrrhaptes paradoxus
TGAAAGTGGAAGGTATATTTTTGCTGGGACACTAATTGAAGCAATCACTGAAATTTGTGCTTACTGCTGGGGGGTGTCATAGTTAACCAGCTTCATCCACGCAGTGATGGACTTCACTTGCAGAATGAAGTTGAATGGAAAGAAATGACTGGATTTACCTCGAAGTAGGTGAGTCTCATAAGTGCTGTATTCTTAATAAATGTTAAAGTCTCTGCACAGAAGTAAGCATTGCTTCATCAGGTTTGGGAAGTCTGCTCACCTCTCCTGTGGGAGTATGATCTCAGTGATCTGACTGATTTCCAGCTGGAACTGAGTGTCGCCTGGGTGTGATCCCAGTGCCCAAACACATGAACCATGGATAGTGGCTGGAGCCTTCTCCAGAGAAGCCAGCGATGCCAGGCAGACATCACTCACAATGAAGTCATTGGATGGGAGGTGCGTTTTGTTCTGAGGCTGTGGTCTCAGCTGCATTTCACAGTCTGGATCATGATTAATGCTTTGTCGAGGCTAAAAATTTAGATTTTTTTTTTTTTATAACTGGGCACTGAATTTGCTTATTTTCTGTTTCCTGACTCATTTGAACCTGTGTCAGACAAAGCCTTTTTCCTCCCCTGGAAAAGTTCACTAAATCTCTTAGCATGCATCCTTTTTGGTAAGCTGCTGATTTTCCTCTCCATCTTGCCTTTTGTTCTGGAGCTTGCAGCACATGGGTACTTGTCACACACACACACTTCTTCCTGCGTCTTAAAATTCATATTCTTCTCTCCATCCTTCAATTGCATTCATTACCTTTCTTTGTTGCAATTTAGACCGTAAAATCTACGGGGTAGAAATTTTGCCTCTGTGTGCAAAACACACCCACAGTGATATGCAAACAATAACGCAGAAGGCATAGTGTGTATTTTCGTGAGCTGCCAGTGAGTCTTCAGGAAAAGCTCTTTTCTGCAGAAGGACAAACTGCATGGAAATCAAGTGGAATTTGTATCTTGGTAAGAAGCTCCCAGAGATTAATTACTTTTGTGCTCTTTGTCATGTTCAAACTATACGGACCACCAAGATCATAGCATTATCTAATCATAGAATCATTCAGGTTGGAAAAGACCTTTAAGAACATTGAGTCCAACCATAAACCTAACGATACGAAGTCCACCACTAAATCATGTCCTGAAGTGCCACATCTACATATCTTTTAAATACTCCAGGGATCGTGACTCCATCATTGCCCTGGACAGCCTGTTCCAGTGCTTGACAACCCTTTTGGTGAAGAAATTTTTCCTAATATCCAATATAAACCCCCTCTGGTGCAACTTGAGACCATTTCCTCTACTCCTAATGTCAGATTATGCAGGATATGATGTAGGCAGTAGCTGGGTGGAAGATCATTCACAAAAAACTCCAGGATTTGGGCATTTATAATGTTAAATCTAATATTCGTCAATTTGCTAGGAGCAGCAAAGTGCTGGAGGTGCCCATCTCCCCAGGGTGTTGTTCCAACAAGACCCTGATCTCTCGCACCCTATTGGTGTTTCCATCGAGGGATGCTCACTCCAGCCTCTTGGCCCACTTCCCAGTAAGGATAGTTGGATTTTTTTTTTCCTACTTGCATTTCTACTGCTTGTAAAATGTCATATGGTTTTTAGTCCACATTTGCTGGTCTTAACTACTGAGCAGTATTACTGAATGCCGTTACCTGTCCCAGTGGTGGAAGTGGTGGGGGGTTTGTGAAGCTGTGCAGGCTCCTTCAAGATGAAAGACCCTGTCTGAGGAATATTAGCTTTTATTATTTATTTAAAGGATGTTTTCATGACACTGCAATTTCTAACCCAGCATGGCAAGGACATAAAATAATAGTGGGTCTGTTTAGAAGAATGTGTTTTATTTGGCACATTTTGGGAATAGCAGTACAAAGGAAGAAAATAAAGTTGCAATGTTTATGGCAGTTGGGTTGTCTGTCCGTTGGTAACCGCTTACCACAAATAACTGCTTGCTGGTGCCCACACATGATATTTTAAGGTCCGAGCTCTTAAAAAGAAGCTCTTAAACATCAGCAATATTTAGTGCTGTACAGCCTCCTGGCCACCACATAATGACTGCAGTGTTTTGTATGAAAATGAAACTCATCGCATTCTGGCCTTTGCTTTAAGACCTCCCATCAATCACTCAGCCCCAAGCTGTGCCTCACACCTTTTCAATTCCCACAGCCTTGCTCTTTCCGTTATGCTAGTCTTAATGTCTCTTTTCTGCCTTCTTTCTTGCTGCCTGCTCCATGAGGAAATACGCTCCCTCCAAAGCTGTTTGCGGAACAATCCGGAGGAGAAAGGGAAACCTGGTCGAGTCTAAAAGGCAGACACGACTAGAGCACAGTTATTGACTGTTTCTTACAATAAAAAGGGCATCGGTAGTGAAAAGATCAAGCAGCAGGTAAGACAAGTAAAGAAAAAATTATTTTTGTCCCATACAAATTTAACTGTAGGATTCATTGCCACAGGATATTGTGAAGAACAGAAACAGAAAGATTTTAAAAATGAACTAAGTGAATGAATGAAGTCTGGATTCATCACTCGTTATGAAGTGCAATGACTCAGATGAAACAAGCCACGGAGAAAGCCCCCAGAAAGCTGGTGGGAGCTGTGAGGAGCAGGCGTCCCTACGGGAATTGGGACAGATCTGACTCAGAGTCACTCTTACGTGCTTTTCAATCATCCCACCCGTAAGGAGCAAAACAATTTCAAAACATAATTACAAACTGTTACAAACTATGCAAATGCAGTTAATTTAAGGTGAACATTTGCCTAACTGATGAGATGACCCAGTTCTTTAACTTTTTAATCTCTCAGTTTCCTCCTGTCTGCCTATTATTGTCTTTCTCCTACTCTGCCATGATTGCTTTTGCTCCTCAGGGCTGTGACTGTGTCTTTCTCTCTGTAAGGTTGTCTCATGCAACTGAAAAAATACAGCAGCTTTATTCATTCGCCCTTACTTTCTTCCATTCCTTGACAACCCCATACACTACATCTCTCCCTTGCTCCTCAGTCTCCTCTCTAAAGAATGGACAATAAATGCTGCACAAAGTCTTTCTATCAAATTGGCAAATTGGTTGGACCTTTCCAAAGCTCTTGGTCCTGGCTTAGTCCATTGTCACTAACCCTACTAGTGAAACTGGGGTTCAACAGCAACGAGGTTGATGCTGAGTGTCTGAAAACCAGTCTATTTTGTTTCCCACCAGTCTACTTTGCTTTGAAAACCTCCCACCCAGCGGTTGTTTTGAATTAGGGTTTTGGCCTGGGATCGCTGACTTACATGACATGGCATGAGAACATATATTGCAAACAGAACACAAAGCTTTTCTCTGACCATTAGTTGCCTGTACTGTGCCTTGTACGTTGTGACTGCAGGCTGAAGTAATCTTTCAACCCAACTCATTCTATGGTTCTATGGATTTCTTTCACTGAGACTGTGCTCTTCCCTATCTCAGACTATGATATCGTAAAGAAAATTGAAAGAAAGATAAGCCACTGCTTCAGAAATGTCATTTATCTTGTCCCTTCTCATCTGAGATGCTGGTATACAAAGAGATAATGATGCGCTTTGTTCCAGTGCCTTGCTGAGGATGCCGGGCGGTTGAGCGATGCTTAGTGCTGCTAGTCACCAGATGTCCCGATGCCGCAGAGTGCCAATGCGCCCACAGTAAACAACCGGGGACAATGGGGACACTAAGGAGGAGGAATGGGTTTGTACCAGGGCTAGTAACTGTACCTGACATAACAAAGGGGCAATTCAGCTCATCGGGATGGTGTACTGCAGCGCAGCGCAGAAAGAATGAATGAGGAAAGATCAGCAAGGCTTGGCTTGTGCAGGCTGGCACATGATAGCGTTATTGGTTCTGTCATTTGATGCCGGGTAAAGAACACAAAAAGAAAGTGCATTTAGTCAGCTAAGTTAGCATATGATGTTGGCAAGGTTATTTTCTGATATTTTCTTCTCCGTTCCTTTTTTCTGTCCCCCAAGTCATTCCTCTTCTGCTTTCATCTGATGATACTCCCAGTTGTCAGGCAGCAACACGACGGCAGGATTCCTAGCATAGCAGAGCCAGGGCTGACCCAGCGGGGATCGATAGGCTCAGAAATTCCCGAGGTGGCTTACCGGCATTTTGGGCAGGCTCTGAACAGATCAAAAACTGGGTGTCTGGCCTGGGGCTTTGGTAATGGAGGAAAGGTAACTGTAATATCTGAGAAAAAAAATGGTCTGATGAGGTTTTGCGCTCTGAGAAATCGGATAGCTCTGCTTGAGGAGGGTGGGTGCACGTCGAGAAACTCAACATCAGGCATCTGGGCTTGAAGAAGTTGGTTTGTACTCTCCGTGACATACTTTGTAAAACAGAAATTTTAATGTAAATAGTAGCAGACAAAGGATTTTTTTCAAATGGCTCGTTGCCATGAAGAAAAGGAGCTGGGCAAGCAAACAAGCAAACGCAGCTGAGAGCGTGAAGGTCCCATAACTCACGGTGCATTTGTTTACTTACTTTGGCATGAGACGCAGGTGTGAGCTCGTTCTTTGTTTCTTTCTGCAGGCTGGAAGAAAGCCTGCCTGCTCCTTGCCGTGCAGGTAGAATAACTCGAGTACTGAAGAACGCTCTTTAAAGTTGTGCTTTGGCACCTTTTTTTAATGAAAAGACACATGCCTTTTGGAAAAAGAAGGCCAAGGACTGGCTAAAGTTAAATAAATAAAATCTGCAAACTGTTTCATGCAAGGATCTAACAATGGCTTTCATTTATTCTCCTCACCTCTCCCTGAAATAAGCTAAGCTTTGAATGTTCATGGATTATTCTCCCTGGTTTTGCTTCCTGGCATAGATCTTTGCACTTTTTCACCTCTCAGGTGTTGCAAATCTCTACACCCTTCCCCGAGCCTGCAGATTCTTTGCACATTCTCTTCTTTGTTGTATCAGTCTTTTGTATTTTAACATTTTAAGGGTTTTTTTAATAATTTTTTTTTTCTTAGCCAGCCTATACCCTGCTACTGAGAAGGTATCCTCTCCGAGAGCACAGAGAGTTTGGGAGAGGGCAAATCTTCGAGCAGTAGTGATGGTGGCTGAGCAGAGCCCAGGTAGGAGCTGCTGGCAGCAGAACAGCCATTTTTGGGGGAAGACTGGACACATCCAGCCTCAGGAGAGGGTGTTTAGTTTTCAGAACTAGATCCAGCAGTGGGGAAACCCCTCCTGGAGCTCCGGGTGGGAGAAGATGTGTTTGCAGGGCCATGATGGACCAGAAGACGTGCTCAGGCCAGCTGTGTAACCTGAAAGCCTCTCCTACAGATGGATAAAGGGGAGAAAAGGAGTACTGGAGGTAGTAACCTGGGTGGAGAAGCAGTATGTGGTGTGTGGAGATGCAGAAGCTGGAGAGCAGGGAGAAGAGAGGAAGAGCAGCCAGCTGCTCTGTGGCTGGTCTGTGTATTTGGCTAATGATGGTAATAAAACAGGATTAGCTGCTAGTCCTGGATTGATGGCAATTGCCAGCCACTCTGATTCCCTCCTGTGAGTAAATGAAGGTGGTGGCACGTGGAAATGACTTTTTAAAGCTAATTAGCTGCGTGCTAAGTCTCATCCGACAGTTAACGTTTCAGGCCAGTACAACCTGGGTGTAATTGCAGCCCCAGTAAAGTTGTTAGCCCCATTAATACCTGCCACTATCAATTATTTAGTTCCTCCTCAGCTGTTTGAACACTTGTTTCAAACTGGGCTTTACATGGATTTATTAATTTGTTTCTGGTTCTGCCAGAATATGTCAGGAGTTTCCAAACCAGAAGGAGATGTGTTTCCTCCTCTGTGAGCTCTGTAACCTGAAGGTAAGAGATCAAGTGAAAGGCTTGAGAAAAACAGTGGTGTGCTGATAGACCTTGGGTTTGATGCTACAAAATCCGTGGGAGATTTCTGGCGTGAGGACAAGCCTGGGTGTGAAAGGAAGACCTGGTCCAGTTCTCTCAGATGTGACCAGAAGCTCCCACCAAGCAAGCAGAGCCAGAGTCACGCAGGAGATGTCTGCTCCTGTTTATACCAGCAACGGGAGAACCATAGCAGCATGAAAACAAACTCTGGGAGAGAGGAGAGACAAATGAGCCAGACCCAGGGAGCAGAGTGAGCAGGAGCTCCAGAGGGATGCTGGAGGGGAGAGTGGGTCGCCTGCCCTGGAGCACTGAGGGAGTGCAAGAGGGGTGAATCGTCACCACCAGCCTGATAAGGAAAATAAGAATCAGGAAAAGTCTTTATTAGAGCTGACTAAAGCATTTTTTCCATATCTTAAATCGGAATGTTTGCTTTTACTGCTGTTGATTTTTTCTTTTTTTTTTTTTTTTTTCTGGCTGCTGCATCTCTGCTGAAATTTTTGTGGCACGGATGGCTCCATGGTAATTTGTGTGTACGACCTTTCAGGAATAACATACTCTTCCAGGACAGCTTTTTTTTATTTTTTTTTTTTTTTTTAAAGAGTGACACCTGTTTGATGTATTAATTGGAGAGAACAATAATGAAGTGGTCTGACAGGTGAAAACCCTCCTCTTGATCTCCCTGTGCTTATCTTTAATGCTTTTAAGCCTGTAGTATCAACACAATTAATTAAGGTGGCATTTCTGTGGTCAAATGGAGAGTGTTCAGTTGGCTTGCGGCTCTCCGCAGCTGCTCAGCTGACATGTAACCAAGCATCTCTGTGCAGCGCCTATGTGGCACGCTGCAGTCCTGGTGACCGAGTATGGGAGTTTATTTTGGAAACTGCTAATGGCTTTGTTTGCACATTTATTCCCTTTGCTGAGAGAGGCTGCAAACCGTTACCGTGTCCTTCTGTGTTACTATGATAAGAAGCTGTTTTGGAGGAAAGTAGGTCTGGTGCTTGGCCACCTTCAGCCCATCTACCCAGAGGGAAGCACGATGCTGTTTGCAGCTGGAATCCATGGGCTGGTTAGTACTTGCTAGGGTAAATATTTAGAATTTAGGTGTAGGAATTTAGAAATAAAAAGAGGCTAATATCTGTACTTATTCAAGGCACGGGACTGCTGATTTTGAGGGTCCAGTTATGGAGGCATCTCCAGGCATGCCAGGACTGCTTGAAATGGATTTCCGATAGAGCAGAGACATGCATGCGGAGGGGAACGCGCCTTCCTCCTGTCCCCACTGTGGAACTCCCCAAAGTTGTCAGATACCAACTGAAAAGGGGCTTTTGGTTTCCAAAAGGGGAAATAGCAAACCCCCCTGAAGAAGGAGCCAGCAGCAGACCTCCCAAAGTGTTCTTCAGACCACCTCTTACACAGAACTGCAAAAAATAAGAGTTTAAATGTCAATTTCTATATAAGAAACAAACTCTATAAATTGTGCTACTTCTTTATTTTGGCACTGGAGCTGCAAACAAGGCATGTCATATTGCCTTCATAAATTAACCCTAAACAATTAGCTCTAATTTACTTTCAAGTTGTGGTAGCATTGGTTTCCATATATGTCCCCAGCTTCTATTAGTAAAGAAAAGTCTAGTTATATGCATCATAATTTATGACAGGGAAAACTGAATTATGAAGACATTCTTACTGGAAGTCCTCCGTGGTTATTTTGTTTTGTTTTGTTTTTCTTGGTTAAATAAGTAGCTTGCAAGCTTTCGTTTTACAAAGAAAGAGCAGTGCTTGTTGCTTTTGCAGTGTCCTTTTCAGATGGTGCATACAATAATATATAAAATGAGGCATATTTCCAAAGCTGCCGTTCTCGAGTGAACAAAGCTTGTTATTAGATGTCTAGCCTAGTTTGTTTGATTTGAACTGCAGTCAGAGGGATGAGCGCATGCTTGACATTTCTTCCACAGTAAAATGTCTAAAGCAATGCCAGCCCAGGCTCCATTATGGGAAAATAGTAAAATCCATTCAGTATGTTCATGAACAACAATTCGAACTTTTAATAAACTTACAAACTATATAACCACTTTTGGCCGCGTATGCTCCATCTTTCTACTTTTTGATGTTTTTTTAAAAAATGGTGTAGGTTTTCTTAGATATGGAAAAATACTAGCAAAATCCATATTTGTTTTATACAGCTGAGCCTGTTTATATTGCCCATGCTAGGGATTACGTGCCCTCAAATGGAAGAGGAATCTTGTCTACAGCTGTTGTGGAGAGCCTTTATTGTAAAAGATGATGGAGAAAAAGTGAAGAACTTTTTAAATGAATATATAAGTAATGAGAATAAAAGAGAGATCAGGAATAATGACCTTAGCCCAGTTCCTTGAACCCTGGGTGTACTTTAGGTACATCCCTGAGCTGATCCCTGTTGAACAAATAATGTGAGCATTCCTTTAAGATTTATTACCTTCAATGTGGCTTATGCATATGTTCAATAACAAAGTATAATAAACACTCTGCTGAACTGGGGCTCCAGCTTTGCTTTTTAAATCACAGATAATGGTATTTGTCCAGCTTGTCCTGATAGCTACAGATAAAATCACTCTCTGTGTTCAAAGTAGTATTATCCATGCTTAAAAATGTAAAAGAAAAAGTGTATTTCTCCCTCTTGGATTCCCTGGAGATGCCTGTCTCATTTAACTGATGGTTCACCATTCTTGCTGGTGCTTCTCAGTACATCAACTTGAAGTATGGTGCTACTTAAAAGGTCTCTGACTTGCCTTGCCTTTTAAGCCCTAAGGTCTTCACACCAAGGGTACTCTATTTCCAGCTCTCAGCCCAAGCTCCAGTAGGATGTGGCATTTCACTGAAGTCACTGAGAAGCCAGCAGTTGGGTAATGGGGTCTACCTAAACTGTGGGCAGACTAATGGCGCTTATTCTAGAAATATAAACTCTGTCTTGTTCATGGCCCAGGAAATCAATTGAGGAGGCATCTCTTCTTACAGCTGGGAAAAGCAGCAGATCCCAAAACTCATGGCAGCTATTTCAAGCTGTAACTCAGCCAGGAGGGCTTGCCACTGTTGGGGCAGAGGAACACAAGGAGCTCTCACTTGGGGCATTTGCACTGTAGGCATGCTCTTTGGTTCTTCATTCCCCAGTCACCAAAATGCAGAGGAGAGAAAAGGAGGATAAAGAGGGAATGAGTCTAATACACCCTCCAAATCCTCTGCTAGGTGATTAGCAGAACCTGAACTCTCTGACAAGACCTTAATATGCCCTTTGAGTCATGGCTAGGACAGAAGAGGCTATGGGTTGATATCATCATCTGATATTCATCCCTTCAGATATTGCTGTACAAGCTCCAGGTATTGCTTGTGTGTCCCTTTTAGTTAATTGAATTATTTTTATACCTTTAGGTATGCACAAATCTTTTTTTTACTACAGCAGTTAGTTAACTGATGGCATATAAATGGCAGATGGCTACGAGCAGAAATCGATGCACAGAAGTGGCTTGTACTGCACACCGTTACTGCCGGAGCCCTGTCAAGGTTCCCCCAACAAGCTGCATCAGACAGGCCGGGGGGATGCTCTAACTCACACTCATCTGGGACAAGCTCAGCCAGGACTGATGCTGCAGGAGGCATCCAGGCTCTGCCTCTTTCCAGCAGCAGCAGGAAGCGGTTTCAGAGTTCCTACTTTGGGTTCATGCCACCCAAATGTGGATATTTTTTCAGTAAATAAAGAGTATGTATGTGCAGCTTACCTTACCTTGGTAAATACAGTGTGAGCATGTGCTTAAGCTTAACACTAACACAGAGTTCATGACTTTGAGAGGCTGGTCTGGCAGCCACAACCTGGTTTTAGGGTTTCAGCCTTTGAAAGCAAAGATGGCAGTATTAATGCCGTCAAGGCTGATGGAGCGGCACAATGACCATAGCAGATGTTAATGAGATCAGTGCAGAAGAGATAATAACAGACCAAAAGCAAGAAGCTTGCATATACACAAGATCCATTTCTAAAAAATGGATGGAAAAAGGAAACATTTTCATATCAACTGCTCCAGCACATGAACACATCCTCCCAGTGTTCACCTTGGGAGAGTGTCCCTGTTAGGGACAAAAATATTCCCCAAATTATGGAAGAAGTTGGGTAGCTGGGAACATCCATGAAGTGACTTTTGCATTTGAGTCTGGATTGTGAATGCAAGATGTAACTGAGTTGATTTCAATTCCAGAATGAGAACAAGATGTCACAGATCACTGTAGCACATGCAGCAAACCGGGGCTCTTAGTCACTGTCAGTTGTTTTTCTGGTGGTTGGCAGCTATCACTTGAATTTTCCTAGCTAACCAGACTGAGTCCCAAATATATGCACCCTAATCAATTTGTTATGGGGAAACGGCTGAGCTCTTTGTGTGCAAAGATTCTTCTTTTTTAAATCACTGTAAATTCATGTTCCCTTCATGAAATGCCCACATTGAGATGTCTGCAGTGTCCTTAAAGTGTCTGTCTCAAAGTCTTTATGTTAAGGTTCAAGGCTAGTACCTGCTAGTAGTAGTTTTACTTAGTACTTCACATCAGACAATGTATTTAACTCTTTACTATTTATTGGTTTGCTGTTTGGGGGGAAAATTTATGAATTTTTTTTCTAAAGATTAATCAGGTCATCCAAACCAGACATTAATATGAGAATGAAGTCTTCTGTAAACAGAATTATGTTTAATGTTCCCGCTTCCAAGTGGTTCTCAGCACTGTTGTATTTCTTAAATCCTCACTGTGGACTTCCTAATAGTTGATGATGGTGTGATGTTTTTAGTCACTGTGTAAGAGCAGGGAGCTACTGCCCTGCCATTTCTATCTTCAGCTGTTGGTCTGTGTTCACCACTCCTTGAGTGCACTTAATTTTTGTGTAGGGCTTTTGTTTTTCTGAAGATAAACTCATACAGTTTGCGTGCGTTTCCATTCCTTTTGTGGATTTTTTTGGTGCATATTGATTAAGATAATCTGCCAAACAAGGGCATGACGGGCAGTGACAAACTGACCCTTGTGCCATCACTGGTTCCTGTTGGGACGTTTCCTGTAGTGGTCTGGTAGTATTAAAGATGAAGGTGAAGAAAAACAATATGGCCCCAATGAAGCTAATTGGAAAAACTCCCATAAACATCAGCAGAATCAGGATTTAATTCCAGCTATTTTACAGTAAAGCAAAGCTACATGGGAGAGAAGCCTTTAAAAAAACCTAATTATTAGAGAACAGTTGTGATCTTGCATGTCAAATGTATTTAATTATAAGGATTTTTCCAGAATCTCCAGAGAATTTAGGGACATTCAGTGGGACCTTCTTTTCTGTTTGGAAAATACTTTGCCCATTGTGGGCACTAGGAGAGGAAAAAATTGAAATAAGCTGTCTCCAATTGCAGTTGGAAATGTAATACAATGGGAGAGGGCTGAGACCCACAGGGAAGCCAGTGGCAGCACTCCCATTGACCTTAATGGGAGCTGGACCACATCCCACACGGCCTCGGAGACATTTGTGGGGGGAAAAAAAAAAAAAGTCTACTGTAAAACTGAAAGATGAGAATGAAGAAAAGCACAGATTTCAAAACTTTGTGGCTCAAGTGGGGTCAGCGCCAAAACCTGCTGAAGCAAACACAAAGTCAACGGTCAGGCTGACTTTGTTTGACTCGGTTACGGCTGTCTTTTTGTTTTGCGGACAGTTTTGTCAGTTCGTTAGCTACTACTCTTAGAAAATACCTCTTCATCATGCAGACAATATACGTCAGCAACACTTCTTCTCGCTTGTATAAGTGATACACTGGATTTTATCCAAAATCATAAGAGAGAGGTTATTCATGTGTTTGCAATCCTCACGAATGAAGTCCATCAGCAACTTTTGACCTCTGCTGTCCGGCAGTTCCCCACGGGAGTTCCTTGGGGTTGTCTCCCATGGGATCAACCAGCACATAATGTGATGAGACCTGTACAGGAGGTCTGGATCACCTTGCAGCCTGGGCAGAAGCTGGCACAAATGGGTCCTACAATGATGAAGTCTCAACATGAGGTAGACCGTGGTGGTGTACAAATGCTGTCATCTCACTAGTTTTAAAGACAGCAGGAAAATGAGGAGGAATTTTCATTAGAGGTACAATATTTTCTGGGTTTGAAATGCAGCTGAGGAAAAGCCTGATGGTGAAAAGGCACTTGATTCAAGCAGAGGAAAGGGAACGCCCAAGGGACTGCAGGAGAGCGGTGAAAATATCTTCTACATCAACAGCTCAGGGCCAGCAAAGGCCAGAAAGACATCAAGCCGCTATTGTCTGCTTGTCATTTTGTGAAATTATGCAAAAAGATCTCCATCGTGGTTCAGTTCCAGCAATCAGTTGTCCAATGTACAAGTGTGGGCAGTGGAGACCTAAAGACACAGAGCCTCATCCTCGGTAGCGAGGTGAAATGTGCTCCATGTCTCTCCAAGTGCATCAATTCTCCAAACAACATGAAAAAGTTTCCAGTTACCAGAACTCTCAACAAAGCAGGGCTCACTAACANTGAAATTATGCAAAAAGATCTCCATCGTGGTTCAGTTCCAGCAATCAGTTGTCCAATGTACAAGTGTGGGCAGTGGAGACCTAAAGACACAGAGCCTCATCCTCGGTAGCGAGGTGAAATGTGCTCCATGTCTCTCCAAGTGCATCAATTCTCCAAACAACATGAAAAAGTTTCCAGTTACCAGAACTCTCAACAAAGCAGGGCTCACTAACACCAACTTTGGAGGAAATTGGGAGGTCCTTCACCCCCAAACAGCACTCATGGGCAAAGACCAATTTAAGGCACGGCAACACGTAGAAAGAGCACAGCTCCCCAGAAAAGGGTTTCTTGCTCTTTCAGAAGAACTTGCTAGAAGGCACAACGCGTCTTGGAAGGAATGGGGATCATATTTCAGCCTTGGATTTTCAGCACACGTTGTGACAGCCCGCGGCAGACATGCCAGGAACTTCATTCCGTAAATCACATTTCTTGCAAAGGAGGCCTCTGTGCTCAGTAGTAGTAGCATTTGTTTCTTCTTTTTCTTGGCTGCTTTGCTTGGAAGTAGTGTAAAGACTTAACCCTGGTGAGAAGGACCTGCAGAGAAATAATGGAGTATGTGAGAGCTCCGGCTTTTGCCTTGTTAAATGAAACTCAGTCTATATAAACACCCTTGAAAAAACCGACTGGTAATGCTGCAAACACAGGATTCAGCAGTGGGCTGTTTTCATTTAGCTTTTTGGCAGCATTTTTAACAAGAATATGCTTTTTGTGACTTTCAAACCAGACACATCATCTTGGATGAACTATAATGGTAATAAAAGCATTGCAAATATCTCTATTTCTAACCCAGGCTTTGCTGGAAACATCTTACTACTTAGAGGAGAAACAGAACCTTCATGCACCAAGTGTTGCAACTTGCTTAGAAGTGAGTGTGTCCTAAAGCATATTCCTGCCTTTACTCACACCCCAACTTTACTCTTCGTGTTCCTCCTTTGGTTTGCTCAGTATCACACCATCTTCTTATGGGTGGCTTTTTCCTTTCATCTATCCATCCTGCAGAAACTTCAGAAGCCAGTGACCTGCTGTACCTTGCCTTTTCCCTCTGAAGTATGTGATGGGTTTAGTGTAACGGTGTTTCCTATACACAAAGGCTAGCATCTCTGCAAAGTGTTTGTTTGTAGACGAAAAAGTATGTGCAGTCAGGTGAGGGTGAGGAAGATCTCTGCTGTCAGGGAGGAGACGCTGCAGGCTGGAGGAAGGTCAGCTTTGAACATTTCTGAATAAATATTTGCAAAGAAATGTATATAGGGAGCTGTGTTCAGCTTGACTCTAGTGGTGACCCTAAAGAAAATGGCAGTGGAGATAGTTATCATGAAAAGGGTTTGATTAGCAACCACTGATCTGTGGAACAAAGCAATTGAAAGTTCCTGCCTCTACCAGAGATACTGAATCCCACCATCAACTCCCACAGGCACCTGCTTCATGTAATCCTCTGCGTATCTATCTAGCTACAGACTAAGGTTAGGGAGGAATTTGCCCTCATCTGGAAAGATGCTTTGGAATCTCTCTCAATAGCTGGAAACTTGATAACCTCCAAGCTTCCTACATTTTCTTTCACTGACAGCTGGCAAAGTTGGCATAAATTGTCATTATTTATCCTGAGCAGCACATCCCTATTCATCATTATTAATAAATTCAGTCTACTTTTTTCATTCTAGTCTGTTCTGATCCCATTCGCCCAGAATGGACATTCCTTTCTTCATCTATCTGACAGTCCTTCCCAGTCTTACACTATCAGCAAAAGTCATCTACATGCTCTTGTTTCCTGTGCCAAGAATATTAATGAAGATATCTAATATATTCAGCCCCAAGACCAAGCTTCTGGGAGCTCTCCTCTTTGACTCTCTCCACGCTGATGGTCCTCTTTCATTTTCAGATAATACCTCCAGCTTCCCTAAAAATTTCCCTCTGCCTCTCCAGTGAAAGAGTTGCCAGAAATGTTGGGCTCTACCCGTTCTTCTTCCCAAAAGCTGGGGAAAGGCCCCCATGAGCTGGCTTGCTGTACTCAAGCACACTCCTGCATCCCTGGTACCTCGTGTCCTTGCACCCTGCTAGTTACTGGGCAACTGCTGCAAGGTAGTAATGGTGGGTCACCAGACTGGGAATGGGCAAGGGTTTGATTTGTGTTTCCATCATTTTGTTATACGAAATACTGAAAGAATGTAAAGAAGCTCTAAAAAGTCATCATTTCCATAATGAGTACTCTTTTTGGTATAAAAATGATAAAAATAACCAACTGTTGACTTTGGAGGCTCTGCTTAAAAAAAAAAAAATGAAGGCAAGCTGGAAACCGGTGAAGGAGGGAGTGAACGGGGAGATGACTTGGGTAAGATAAGCTCTGCAATGCTCCTGTGTTTTATAGTCTCCCAAGGTGGCTGAAATATGCTGTAAGCCTCTTCCACCCTTTGACTGCAAGAAACGGTCTCATTCTGTAGTGCAAGGCTGAGAAGCACATCTTTTTAAAAATAAAGATGATCAGAAAATACAGAACTCTTGAAGCTGGAGCCTTCTCAGAGTCATAACACATTTGTTTGGTATCAGCCTCAGTCATGAAGAGTTGAGTGTGAGAACAAATTGCTTTTTCCACAAAAATGTTGGGTTTATAAGTATCATAGGTAATGGAATGTTCATCACTAAGCTCTCTCCAGCAACTCAGTCTTGATTAAAACACAAGCTTGCTGTCTTTGAAGCTTCAGCTTCACAATGTCATTGAACAGCTGCTTTTTTTCCTTGAAAATGTGGCACCTGCACAGAGGATCTTCTCTGCTTTGGAGCAGAGCTTCCCTCTGAGGATGCCAATCGTGCCATGCTCTGCATACCCCAGCAGGTGCAAATGCAAACACCATTGACCATAGCAAAAATCATCACCTCCAAACTCATCACCTCCTCCCATCCAGAAAACCAGAGAGATGGCTGTGCCAAAAGCTGTGTGTTCACTGTCTCACCTCTGTCCTCCTTCACCCAGCAAAGCGAACAGCTCTTGGATGTCAATGAATCACAGCACATTTGAACATCACAACCCAAAGAAGGAGTAAGGGTGCAGTACTATTGTTGTGCTGGTCATTATTTTGTTCTGTGCGGTGTGCCGTAAGGAATGCAGTGAGTTAACTTTATGCTGTGCTATCGCTTGGAGTTACAAGTCAGCCTCTTTGCATGAATGCTGCCCACGCAACGGGGAGAACTGTCAAGCTGCAACATGCTGGAGACACGAAGACACACCTATTGGAATGGTGCTTCGCCTCCTCCTTCGCCTTACCTTGCTTTAGCTTTCAAAAGTTGAATGGAAAATAACAATCAGGTACTGTATTGTTTATTTTCAATTTTTCTGTGCCAAACACAATAAATATTCCCTATGCTGTGAGGTGTAGACACTGACAGAAGCAGCCTCCTTGCAGTCCTTTTTCCTGCTGATTTGTGCCTGCACAGCTATGGATTTTCACACTTTGGGCAGTATGGTCTATTGTAACATGGGAGATGGGATGATGTGGGCTCTCGGAGAGATGCACATGCCCTCCTGGATGAGCTGTGATGGTCTGAGCACATCACTGGGGCCAGGAAATGCCAAGATACAGCTTCTCCCCAAGAGGAGCTGCTGTTGGAACTGCTTTGTGACTGCTTCCATAACCTGTTTGCTGCAAATCATCTCTCTCCTCTGTCCCATTGGGGTTTAAATTGAAAAAGAAAAATGTTACAGTAGTGCTATAGCTGTGCAATGGCCTTTACAGAGGGAGGTGGATGGTATCACAGTGTCTGAGGGCAACAAGGACTGTACAAGGAGCTCTTGGTGGCGGGGAGAAGCCCCCCATGAGCACTGCTTTGTGTGATGGGTGGGCTCGGGTGGCTGGGGCTGTGTCTGGCCCTGGGACGGTGCCCTGGGCTGGAGTGTGGGGACAAGGGAGGGAAATGGGGGAGCAGGGGTGATGTGTGGCTCCCAGGGCTCTTTCCCACCCAGAGCCCAGCAATCCTGGGATGTGCTGTCCTGGCTGTCGGTCATATGGCACAGCTGGTGTGTGCTAGAAGCATGGTCCTGCCCCACTGACCATGCTTAATTTTATAAATTGGTCTAAGTAAAAGTTTGGATAACCAGCCTTAATTTGGGTTACTCAGGAATTCCTGCAAGGTACATTTACATTGAGTTTACTGGCTATTCCGTGCGAACTCTCTCCGACAGTTTGTGCATCACCCCATGTTTCTCTGTGTGGACAAGCCACTAGTGCAAGGGTACTGGTGTGGGGAAAGGGCTCTTTAATGAAGCCAAGTTATAATGAGGTTCTGCGGATGAAAACTGAAGCTGAAGAATTCAGACCAGTAATAAGGTGTGCATTCTTGGCCACTGGAGAATTTAATATCTGAAACAATTTGCCTAGGGACATGATGAATTCTCTCTTTGAAAACTTAAATTAAGATGGGGTTATTTTTTTCTAAACAATCTGGTTCAACCAGAAGTTATGGTCTTGATGCTGGAGGTACTGGAAGCAAGTACATGACCCAGGCGATGCAAGAGTTCAGACCAGACCCTGCAAGCCTCCACTTGGGTGGAATGAAATGTTTAGAATGATGTATGAAAGCATTGCTTACCTTCGTGTTTTGAATCTTAACCTCCCTTGAATGAAGAAATGGAGAAAAAGTGGGAACAAATTACATTTTCTGAATTGTTTCATCTGTGATGTATTTTTACTTTTTAGTCTATTCCTCCACTAATTTCTCACTGACATAAAATATACTTGACCTAAAAGGAATCAGATCACCTTTGCAGAGCTTCCTGATCTCTTTTCTTGTCCTGGTCAATGGGTTACTGCCTGTCTGCTAGAATATCAGTACTAAGGGATAATTCACCAGGAAATACCCCAGGCTGGGTAATGACCTGTGCAGTAGAGCAGCCCTTTTTCTACTCATTTTCCTGCAAAAACAATCCGTGTGCTTAAAAATTTAAGGAATTCAAAATGAAGTGGTGGTAGTGAATTTGAGTTTTAAGTATATTTTTCCACTTTTCCCTTCATATACTGCTGGGTAGAGGGAAGTTTTACGAGAGTCCCTATGTCTGGCAGGGCGCAGACCCCCCTGGCTGGAGCAGGACTGTTCTTTCTCCTGGTCCCTTGGAGAGGAGCTGTAGCTGCAAGGCAGCGACATCCAAACCACTGCTACACCAGCCCAGGTGGCCTCTGATCCGTGATCAGATGGTCTGGGACAAATATGGGCATGGAAATGTTTACTACACCACTGGAAATACCTTGGCTGTGCTGAAAAGTAACAGGTTTTTGATAAGAAGGACCAAAAAGGCAAGTAAAAAGAGGGTTTTTGTTTGATGCAATCCCATAGAAGCATCCCGTGCAACCCAAGAGCACTCTACGTAGTCTTTCAGCGTTGTCTAGGTCGTTAGATTAATCTGGTAATGATGATCTAAGTGAATCATGGTGTGTATTTCAGCTGTTTCTATACAAGAGCCCTGAAGCAAAAGGAAAAGAAAGGCCCCTATACGAGGTCTCCTTGACTTTTCTCTGTCGCTAATGGTAGTGGTGAATAAGTGCATACAGGGAGTGCCAAACTTAATTGTGTTGTATGTGAATAATGAGCCTTCTCTTCATACTCTGGAATTAGCAGGTAAACAAGAAAGTGCTTTTTGGGGAAATCAATGTAGTGATTCCAGTATGTCTTGTGATTTTTACATTTAAATTTATTTGGTTATCTCATTTGATTAGCCCTCAGACTGTGTCCCCACGCCTACATCGGTCACACTCCTTCTCTTGTGCTTTAGGAAATCTTTCTAATAAATATTGCTGGTTATTTTAACTTGTTATTTTACTGCGAACAGAGCAGGGTGAGAGAAGAATGGAATCACTAATTTATTTCATGTCAAGGTGTTGTGAAAAGCAGGTAACGCCCAAGGGATAAAATACTGAAAAATTATTATTTGATTTGTTATCATGCTAAAAGCCAAGACCCATCACTTTGCCAATGCTAAATTATTCTTCATTGTGTATAATGCAGCTTCACAAATTTGTATTACTTTTTTGAGCTTATTGCCCAGTTGCTATTGAAACTAAGATAAAAATTTGTGCTTTCATTTAAAAAATGGCACAATGGAGAAAAATATATTTATCGACAAGAATTTTCATTTTTAAAGGAAAAGGAACACTTTATTGAAATGTGTCTTGGGGAAAAGTGCATGCTTATCTCCCTGTGTTTACTGAAAATAACCAGACAGAAGAATTTTCCTGACAGAAGTTCCCTTTCCTGGCAATGAGGTGTGGACATGGAAAGCTCTGCAGGGTTGTGATCCCTGGTTGGCACTCGGGGCTGGCAGCTGGGAAAGTTCTTATGTTCTTCTGCCTTCACGGCTTTCATCAGCGGAGACGTGCAGGGTGGCATTTTAAGGTTGTAGCTCAGCAGGAGACTATGTCCTAAGTTGGGAAGAATAGTCTCAAGGCAGGCAAGGCGGGGAGATTTATACGAGGAATTTCCAAGCATGCAATTGAGAACTACAGCTAGGCAACTTTTGCTGGGCAGATGTTTCTTTACTGGCCCGAGACACACGCTGCATTTCTAAATGCTTCATGCTGTTTGGCCAGTGAATTATTTAATGGAACAAACAGTTAATCTTCAGTGTCCTAGCCTTGACTCTGGCTCTGCTCTTCAAGCTCGTTCTTACTCTAGAGCAAATGTTTCTGCTGAGAAGTTCACAGTGATTTTTCATGTTGTTGGCATGGTCTGGCACAGTTCTTCAAGGAAAGAAAATCTTTCCTTGATATCAAAAGGGGAATATTCACCTAAGGAGAGACTGAATACAGGCTGGCTATTTGGGTGTACCTTCCATCAGAAGAAGGAAAGAAAAACCTCATCCCTATGTTTAAGCCTTGAAAGATTTTACTGATGTCTAAACAGAAAGAAAAAATATCTTGTTAACAAGAAAGAGAGCATAGAGGAACCCCCTGACAACTGTGTGAAAGCCTGTGTATTTTCACTCCATAGAGAAGAGCTGGAATGAAACAATGATTGAAGACCATCAGCAAACTTCCAGTAGATGAAGCACACGTACAGTGACCAAAAACCATAATCACGGACAGATTAGCTGCTTGTACTTTTTTGTTTTTTGGTATTACTGTAAGAGGTATAGGGCCTGGCACGCTGGATGTGTGCAAACACTGTGTAAGAGACTGCTCCATCTCGTGTCCCCAGGACAGAGGGGAGCAGAGCCGGCACTAGACCCCAAGTCATGTCCAGACATTTTTGCCTGTTTGTAAAAAGGATTCCAGATTGACTGAAGCTTTTTTTCTCAATGCGTTAACTAAAAATGACATTAGCATACAAATTTTTTTTTATTCTGCTGCTTTTCTGATGAAAGCACTTCCCATTTCAGGTTTTAATCCAGCAGGTAGTAAAATATCCATGTTTTAACTGGCAAGGAGTACCAACATGTGAAGGATGGTCATCAACTGGGGCACCAGGTGTGACCCTCTTGGGATGTGGGTCCCCCCATGACCACGAGCTCATCACACACAACTTGTCTGTGCATTAACTGGGACACTGTGAGAGTAAAGGGAGTCATGGCCCTGAGGTGTTCCCTGGTAACAGGAGCAGCCATGGCCAAGTGTGTATAACTGATCCTTCCCCCAGCATGATGATATGGAAAACTGATTTTAGGGAGATTAGTTGTATCAAAGCGATAGCTAGCCCTCATACGGAAATAATTTCCATTGCTTATCTGCAAGCCCCTCTGCAGGGTGGGTGAACTGCAGTCAAATATTACACTTTAAAAGACAATTACGTGCCCTTCACTTCCTCGAGTCCCTCAAAAGCCAAATAGTGCTATCTAATCTAAACCACCCCGGCTCTTCTCCATCCCCTCAGACACATGCTGCGCATTACATTTCTGCAGAAATTCATTGCAGCCTGGTTCAGCAATCCCTTTGAAGTCCTCGGGAGCTTATCTGTACTCCAGCAAGCAAGGGTGTGTCTCCCGGCCAGCTTGCAGGCGACCGTAAAGCAGAAATTTATCCCAGAGGTTACAGGTGCCTCTCTGGGGACTTTTACTTTTTTTTTTTTGAGTATCAAGAAATCTCCAGAATTCACCCTGGAATAAAGAGCTGCATCCTGAGGCTGTCACTTCGCCTGAGGGGCTGCTGGGTTGGAATGTAGCTTGGGACACATCACAGTGTCTTGTGGGCATAGTCCCCCCCAAAAAACAAAAAAGCTTAATGAAAACACCGAAAATGGTCATAGCTGCTTTTTGGTGCAACTGAGTAGGTAGAAACAAAAGGGAGGTGGCAGGAGGCATCTGGCTGGCATCCCACTGAATTTTGGCTCATCCTGGTGTTTCAGAGCAGCGCAGCCCCCCAGGTGCACCCACCAGCATCAGCCTGTCCCTGCCCAGCTCTGCTATCGCTCTCTGGAGCGTGTCCGGACCCCAGTCCTCCTGCCCCCAGGGTCCCACATCCATCGCCATTCCCACCCCCTTTCCTGGTAACCACAAATACCTTCCTTAAAAAAGCTGGATGATGGTTTTACTGCCACAGGACAGAAGAAAAAAACAGGCTGACATTAATCCTGAGATGAAAACGGCTGAGCAAGTATTTATGTTGATTTAAGGCTGTTCTTGTTACATTCTTGAAACTACTGAGGTTATCTCGTAATCCATCTGAATTGCAGCTTGCGGCATTTTGAGCTAATTTTCGATTGGGCTGCATTTAACTATTCTTTACCTCTTTCTGCCTCCCAGTATGTGTGGAAAAATGTACATCGGGTTTTGGAACCCCTACTGTATGACCCCTGTGGTGTCTCTGCATCAGAAAATGGAGACAGAGCATTCCTCAAGAAATTTTGGGGGCTGATGAGACTTTTGACCCTGCTGAAAGGCAACGCTTTTACAGCTCTGGGCTTTGGCTAGAGGAAGGTTCAGTTGAGCAGCACTCTTTCTGTTTATTTTCTGAATGTTTGGAGTGAATGCACATCTCCATTGATGTTTAGAGAGCAGCAGCACTGGAGATGAGGTTTATTTATTTCCAAGATATGTATGATACAAACAGCTGTGAACTGCTTCTCCTCACTCCTCTGTTGATGCGATTCAACTCCCACCCCAGCAGACCACCCGATCTGGCGGGGAGAGGCAGCGCAGCCTCTTCTCCAGCAAGTGTTGGGCTTGCCAGCTCCTGGAGCTGGGGCTCTGTGCGGCAGGATGAAAACTGGATGAAAAAATGGACATAAGCTGGCAACATGCTCTCACAGCCCAGAAAGCCAGCCGTGTCCTGGGCTGCATCCCCAGCAGCGTGAGCAGCAGGTGGAGGGAGGGGATTGTCCCCCTCTGCTCCGCTCTGGTGAGACCCCCCCTGGGGTGCTGCACCCAGCTCTGAGGTCCTCAGCACAGGAGGGACATGGACCTGCTGGAGCGGGGCCAGAGGAGCCACGGAGATGGTCAGAGGCTGGAGCAGCTCCCGTGCGAGGACAGGCTGAGAGAGCTGGGGATGTGCAGCCTGGAGAAGAGAAGCTCCAGGGAAACCTTCGAGCACCTTCCAGTGCTGAAAGGGGGCTACAGGAGAGATGGGGAGGGGCTTTTTAGTACGGTCTGAAGTGCTAGGACAAGAGGTCATGGTTTTAAACTAAAAGATTCAGGGTAGATATAGGGAAGAAATTTTTCCAATGAGGGTGGTGAGGCAGTGGCCCAGGTTGCCCAGAGAAGCTGTGGATGCCCCATCCCTGGAGGGGTTCAAGGCCAGGCTGGATGAGGCTTTGAGCAACCTGGGCTAGTGGAGGGTGTCCCTGCCCATGGCAGGGGGCTTGGAACTTGATGGTCTTTAAGGTCCCTTCCAACCCAAACCATTTTTTGATTCTAACAAGGACACACAGATTTTGGAACCTGGTGAAGTTAATTTCCTTCTCTCACCGCTCTCTCTGTTAAAGCAAGAGCTCCACATGGGTGACAGATTTGTCAGATTTTTGGATGCAAGGCTAAAGGGGAAATTTTCTCCTGGGACTGTTTGGTGATCTTCTTGGCATCCAAGAAAAGGAAGCCTCAGTACTAAACCCTGGATGTGACATATCCAAAGACCAGACAGATTTTCCTGGAGGACAAAGCAACTGGATATTTCTAACCAGACAGAATCACAGCATGATTTTCCTCCAGGGTCTTTTGCCAGTCATTTCCCAAGGTAGGTGGGGATTAACCCCATTTTCCACCTCCCTACTCCCCAAACCAGCAGAACCCTGGGTATCTCAGAATATGTGTAGAGAAACCTTGTATTTCCACATCACGTCCTGGCTTCACTAAGGTTTTGGTGGAAGCCTCACATGAGTGCCTTCCTTCCCTCTTTCAGCATTTTCCCTTTTGTCCCTTTTTTCTGCCTCTCCCCAAACCAAGGGACCCTCTGACGGATAACTTGTAGTTACTGCTGCCTGTTTGATTATGGAGACGGGGTTAAACAGTGAGTTATTTCTTATCTGTAAATGATGCTTTTCCTGTTGAGCACAATTACAAATGCAGCCCCTTAGCTTTTTAGCTCTATTTTTCACTGCTTGCTTCCCCCCCTGCTCCCTCTCGGCTGCACGCTGGAGATCACAGTAGTTTCTGTTTAAAATGTTTCAGCTTCTCTGTTTTCCAGAATTTAATTGGGAGCCTGTTGCTACACGCTGAGCAGGGTGGGACTGCCGATTCCTCTCTTTTTTTATTTTTTTTTTTCCCTTCAGAAAGTAGATTGCTGAATGTAAGGCTTCAGGGAATAAAATTTACAGGAGAGAAATTGCCCTGTATGTTTTCACCGCAGAGCTGCCTCGCCAGCCAACACGGTATTTCACCCTTTGCGTGCCACAAAAAGCTCTTACCGGTGCTAATGCTTTCTGTGACTGAGGGCTGGCTACATTTTTCTAGTCCTCCATGGTGAAAATAAAACTCCTTGCTTCCAGATTTATTGCTAATTTCTCTGATTTGCATGTAAGGAGGCTGAACATGCCTGTACAGAGGGGAGCTACGTCTAAAAAGATTCTTTTGGGAGATCTATCATCTGTCCCTGATCACCATTGCAGTCCTTTTCAAAGGACACGCAATATTTTGGGACCCATCCAGCCCAGTGAGGTGGGGAGAAGAGATGGCTTGTAAGCAGCCCCTGTGGGGACAACGATGGGACAGAGTCCTGTGGGTCCCCAGTGAGGAGCACAGTGCAGGACAGGGGACTGTATGACAGGCCACCCCCATCCTCCTCGCAGGAAGCATCGTGGGGGATCTTCTGGGAAGCTTGTTTTTTCTTCTTCTTTTCCCCTGTGTTTGTCCTCTTAGGACCTGATCTTCCCAACCAGCTGAGGCCAGGGCCAGGAAGCACTACGTCTTGTCGCGCACAGCCAGCTGGAAGGCAGCTCCAAGCAAGGTCCCTGAGCGCTTGGTGCTCACTCAACACCTCCCAGCCCAGGGGAAATCGTGCACTGCGAGGTGGGATGAGCAGCGTGCCGGCTTCACCGGCATCTGGTCAAACCGATGCTGGCTGGGATCTGTGAGCTGGGACCCAGCCATCACCTTTCCATAGCAAGGCTCGACTGCGAGTGCCGTGTGGTTTTCTCAGTCTCCAAGCTTTTGTGCAGCTTGTGCTCAGTCTTTGCATCCACGATTATTTCAGAGTGCACGAGCAACAGCTCTAAGACTTTATAAACTTTGTTTGTAACAATTCATCTTGCCCAAAACACTCATGTTACCTGCTCATCGAATGCAAGGTGGTCAGATAATCAAGTCCTGTTGGCTCTACAAGGCTCTCCTTGTCAATTAAAGCAGCCCTACCTCTAGCTAACATTAGCAACCAGCACAAGCATTTCTGCGCATCCGCACAGCCCTGCTGTATTCCTCCCACTAGAGGACAGTAGCTGGTGTATGCAGACATCGGTAGCATTTGACAGCAGAAGCAAGAATAAAACAGCCCTACCCTTCCTGTAGAAACATGTTCCTTTCTAGTGGTTTTCACATAATGAATCCCAGTGAATATTTAACTAAGTCTCCCCTGTAATCAAGTTGCTGGCCTCCTGACTTGTATCCACAATGTAAAACTTTTCCTGAGCCATGGCGCTGAGCAGCCCTGGGAGTCTCCAGCAGTATCTGTTTCTCTGCTCGGTTGGCATCAGAAGAGCTGTATGATTGTTACCGGGCTTTTCTCATCCAGCAATCACCAATATGATCTGTGCCATCCTTTAAGAGATGGAAAGGATCCTCAGGACCTCAACCTGGCCATCCAAATCAAAAGCGGGCTTTCTCCTCAAGCCCTGAAATATTCTGTATGTTCATACATATATGAATTTTCATTGATATGTGTATGAATATTCAGTAATGCAAGTCTAGATTTCATGCAAACTGAGCTTCCCTGTAACCCTCCCTCTAAACCACAGAAGAATGAAGGAGAAAAGTGTGTGAACAGGGAAAGAGGATGGTTTGGGTCTGTGTGGTGACTTCAGAAACCTTTCCGTGATAAAACCTGTGACTTACCAAGCACTGGAATAGGCTGTCCAGGGCAGTGGTGGAGTCACCATCCCTGGAGGTATTTAAAAGATGTGTAGATGTGTTGCTTGGGGACATGGTTTAGTGGTGGACTTGGCAGTGTTAGGTTTATGGTTGGACTCGATGATCTTAAAGGTCTTTTCCAACCTAAATGATTCTATGATTCCATGACTTTTGTTTAAGGAACTCCACATGCCTGTATCAAATTGTTTGGGCTTTACCTGTCTGACCATCACCTTTCCATTTTTGGACTGCAGCTTGTGAACACGGTTAGAGTTAACAAATGACGGCTGTTCAACCTTGGTGCACCTCTTTATGTGGAGGCTTTCTTGGGCAGGTCAGTGGCTTCTCTCCAAGGCAATCCAGTTTCTCAAGTGAAATTGTGGGTCCCTGAATCACCTGCCAAAGTGGAGGAGGAGGTCATCTTACAGCGGGGACTGGAGCTGTTAAAAGACATGGCTTTCACTGAGAGAGAGACACAAGGAGAAGCAAATTCCTGTGAAAACTATGGTAGAAGATGGAGAAGTGAAATTATGTATAAAGGAGAGAAGAAAGAATATGAACTGCTTGGGGAATCCTGACTTAAAGATGTTTGAGGGACGAGAAGAATGAGGCAGGGAAATAGTTGTAGGCATTTAGCACTTTATTACCCAGGATTGTGGAAAGCAAAAAAATGACTTTTTAAAGTTTTTTTTTGAACTGCTAAACAGACTGCACTTGTTTGTGTCTGCAGCTGGGCCCCTGAAAGAGTGAACTGGAAGTGCGGAGCTTGGCATTGCAGCGAAGGATGTGGGAAACAGAAGGGGTTTGCAAGGATCCAGTGGTCTGGGATGGCTGGGTCACAGGACCCTACCCAAAAAGAAGAGAGTGCCTACACTGTGGATCTTGCCATATACTTTTCTGCCTCTTCCAGGGTTAAACTGTAACAGGAACCCTGGTGTAAGCCCAACTTTATACCTTCTACTCTGAGGTTGTGCCTGAAAGTCAAGAGAACGCTTGCTGAACCCTGTGGTGTCCCCAGAGAAGATTCTGATCTGATGTAACATTGCATGGTAAGCTGCCACAGCCACCAGTTGGTCTAGTTAGACAACAGAGCTCCAGTAAAACAAACCAGCGTGTATTGATCAACTGGAAAGAGAAGTGAGAAGTGCATGGGCCAACAAGCCAAATATATCCAAGAGCTGTAACAGAAAGACAAATTGTCTTTGCAGCCTTTGTCTTCTCATTTTTATAAGTCTGGCTCTGTCTTGCTGTGCCCTGCTCGGTGCTGAAAAGGGGTTTATTCTCATGGTTTCTCTTTTCTTCACATGGTTCCTCTGGGGCCTGCTTCAGGGGAGCTTGCTGTTAAAAGACATTCTCCAATGGGTGCTGCTTTCCACTCTCTGAGAAAAGATACTCTTCCCCAAGAGCCAGAGGTGCTCCACCAGGAGAGCGTGTGACAAATTCCTTATGAGAGAATACATAATAAATTGAGGATTTGCTTTTATTTTCATTATTTAGTATTCAATATTTGCATTATGGAAGTGCCTGGAGGTTCCAGCTGAGATCATTGTCCTATTGTTCTAAGCCATGCAGAAAAACATGGTCAGAGATGAGGAGCTTACCATCTAAACAGATGAAATGGATAAAGGGTGGGAGACAGGAAGCGTCTATTATTCTCATTTCATAGCTGGAGAGCCTGGACACAGACAAATTAAGTGCCTTTCCCAGGATTGTGTAGGAAAGCTGATGAAGAAGGGCACAAAGCATCCAATGTCCAGTATCCCCGTGTAATACCCTGCTCACAAGACACCACATTTCCTGTTTAAATATATCTCACAACAGTGTAATAATAACAAATAAGTTTTGTAATCTTTTCCTTAAGACGTACAAAATGAGAGGAGTACCAGAAAGGTTACATGGCTACAAGGCATAACAGTCTGGAGGGAGTGTTGATACTCAAAATGCCATTACAAGACATTGACACAATAATAGCGAAAATAATAATCTCTTTTTTTCCAACTGCTTGGCCTTTCTGACTGAAGAAGTATCTCTCAGAAGATTCTGCTGTGCATAATGCAGAGAGATCAAAAACTGATAGGTAAAAATAATTAATTTGACACTTTCTGTAGTTTAATGCAAATGAGGTTTTATTTGTTGATAAACACCCAGTAAAACTATTCCTTTATGGGCTGGGAACTGCAGCCCCCTCCTTCCTGTATACATTTGGCTGCAAAAGAACTTGGTAGCCCATCTGCTTCACACTTCAATGGATAATTATTGGATCTATTGGCATTAGAATAAAGAAATTCTTACCTCAACTGGTCAGTTTAGCAGTTAATATATGGCCAGGACTAGTGGTCGAAGTCTCTCAGTAGCAGTTTTTATGTTAGAAAGGATTTGTATTTATATGAGTATTAAGTGACTTTCCCCTAAGACACTGACAAATATATAGAGCAACTTTGCCTATCTTGGAAAATAAAAAGATTTTCAGAAGTGGACTGCAATGATTTGCTTCTTTGGCACCCTGAAAAATAAGTTCAAAGCTGCCAGGTAAGGGAGCCATGAATAGTTTGAAAACCAGGTAAACATGCTAGATGCCAGAGTTTGGGTTTGGGCACTTAGCTTTAGAAGAACTTTAAAGAAAACCAAAACAAATCTTGGATTAAGTATTTTATTGTATTCAGTATGGTCAAACAAAAATCTTGGACATGACAGCTTGAATAACAGGGAAGAAATGTTGCTTCCCATTGTCTTCCATGCAGAGGCTAAACCCTCAGTGATGTGAGTGGCTGAATCAGGATCTCCCCATAGTTCCCTAAAACTTTAACATGTAAGCTTTATTTTTATTTTTTAAAAATTTATTTAATTTTCTGCATTATATTCTTATTTTCATCAGAGAGACAGAAATACGACAATTTGCCTTCCTCAGGGACCTGTGGCCTCCCTCACCATCTGTCTGCAAGGTGGCAGGAGCTGGGGCTCATTCCTCGCTGGGCTCCCACCGAGGAGCCCATTTCCATGGGGCTCTGACTCCACTAATGTCTCTGGCACTTAAAAGAAATGTCATGGACTCTGTAAAGATTAGAACCGAGGAGCGCTCAGATGCTCTGTGCTGTCTGTGTTTCTAAGGTGACTTTTCCAACATTACTCCAAGGGATCAGTTGCCTTCCTCACCTCATCTCTCCATAGACACAAACTTTCTATCTTCTGCTCAACCTTCTGCCTTCATCCCTAAAAAGCCCCAGAGCTGGGTTCTTACAGATCCAGCTCAGGAGCATCCCGAAGTCAGTCACATCTTCACCTTGCCCTGCCAGGTAAAAAGAGTTACCAGGTGGAAATGAACTAATGTCCTCCCCTCTCCCAGCTCCCCAGGGACATGTGGCTGAGCCAGCTGTGCCCTCCCTGCAGCTGGAGCCACAGGCTCTCACCCTGTCCCTGTTGAACATTAACTGTATCCCTGCGGAGGGGGGGGACCAGGGTCCAGCTGACAGCAGTGACAAAGAGCTGTCGGGGCTGAAAGATTCAATTTAACTTTCTTTCTCCTCCCCTGCTTCCATATGCGAGGGAAGGGGGGGGACAGCAGTGTTCCTGCTTTTGAAATTTGCGGTGCAAAGGAGCATTGGTGTCCTCATTTTCCTTCCTCCCTATTGAGGTATCATTGCCAGGATGAAAAAGGACGTCTCAAGAGCTTTTGAAAAAATGGGTGACTACTCAAGACATTTTATAAAGGAGGAAGAATGGGAAAGAAAATAGGACTCAGTAGGGGGTAGAAGGAGCCTGAATGTGTGCCTTGTCTGTCTTTTCTTTCGCTTGAAACCTGGAGCTGTTGTTCCTATTTCAGTTCAAACTGTCACCTTTAGTTCATGATGGCTTTACTGCCCTTGCTCCTGAACCTCAACAGATTGGGGCTTATTTACCTATTCACACTCCGCTGTGGAACCTCATTAATAGGCTTATTAGCCACACCATTCACGTGCAGGAGGGCTCACAGAAAAGATCCCAGCCACTTTGAGAGGAGGAGGAAAAAACTGTAAAGAGATTATGCTCTCATTCAGCAGCCCAACTGAAAGGCTCCCTGGGCCCACTGAGATCTCTTGAAGCCTAAATATGATGACAGAATTGATCCCTCCCTCAACCCCCCTCTTTAATTCCAAACATGCTTCTGCTTTTCTCAGATTGAGGAGCTGGGCTGTTGTGAGCCACTTTAGGAGAATGTGGCTCATTTAAGAGAAAAGGCTGCTATTGATAGACTGCTATCTTTTCATTCCCCCTCCCCAAAAAAAGAATAAATTCTGACAAGTGCTTCCAGACACTGGAAATAGGTGTTCTGATTTGTCATTTTTAGTGGAATGCTTCCTTTTCTTTCAGAGTATGCAAAGATACCAATGAATGGGGAAAAGGTATTGCAGCTTCCTGTGCCGGACAATAATTTATGTGAGAATGCACTAACAATGTTTTCAATGGGCGATGGACATGCCCAGAGCTGGGAAAATTGGATCTTGACTGTGACATCTCAGCTTCTCAATTAGAACATTCAGATGTCTGTTGCTTTAGGAACACACAAAAAAAAAAGAAAGAAAAAAAAGAAAAAAAGTCCAACCTGTATTTCTAATCAGTTACAAATTTGTCTGCCATCCCTCATAAAGCCTGCGTTACTGCTGGCAATGGTGGGAAAGTACTCTCTGGGAGGTAAGTAGATATTCTACAGAAAACTTGTTTGCAAGTTTTTGGTGTCTGGAGGTATGTAAATAGAAAGTTTCACTATGCTGTGCAGTCCCAGTCCTTGAAAATCCCCTTGATCAATATTGCACACAACATCTAAAACATGCAGTAGGTCTATGCTTAAATAAAGTAACTTTAAATTGATCAACACTGATTTAATTTCAGGCAACCACTACTTATTGATTTTGTTGTCAAGTTGATTCCACAAGGCAAGCATTACATGGACTCCACAGTAGCAACCTTTTAGTTAATGGTATCTAAAGCAAATGTTTCATTAAGCAAGTATTAACTTATGCTGAATTCTGAATACCAATGTTATGCAGTTTTAAATCAGTGTGTCCAGGCAAATAATGTTTGCGTAAGTATTTGACAACTTTGGGCACCACTCACACAATTACTAAAGGTACATGGCCAGAAAAATTCCCAGGGCAGCTGAGACCAGGCTTTGCACTGAAAGACTCCTAAACTCAGGGTGATTTTTCGAGTGGGTGTTATCCAATCATCCTCTCCAGCTGGAACAGGCCACAGGCCAACCATGGCTTCTCAGCCAAAAAAACTTTCTGGAGAGGTTTTCAGGGAAAGCTGTTGAGCTGGTACCATTTTTACATGAGGATTTAGATGTCTCCCAGCATCGTGCGGGGAACCGCTGGCCCTGAGAGGCACCAAGCCGGGTCTGTAGTACCAGGGGCTATGGCCAAACCACACCCCCCCGGTGGGGCATGCCATGCTCCCCGTCTTTCCTTTGGAGAAGTTGTAGGGGAGCAACCCAAGTGGATCTGTGCAGGTTTCCCCCTCTCCATCCCTGTAACCGCTCGGGGATGCGCTTCCCCCTGGGACGGACCCGGGAGGGGGGGGACACCACGGGGGACACTCCTGCTCCCCTCTCCCCACTTTAACGCCGCTTCTTAGCGACCGTTTCCCCTACTACGGTTCTGCTGAACCACTCCCTCCACGTCCCCGAAGGGGAAGCGGCCCCGAGTCCCGGCTGGAGCGGCAGCGGGGCCGTGGGCTGCCCGGGCCGGTGCGGGCGGCGGGGGAAGGGGCTCGGCGGCGGAGGCAGCGCCATTGGCAGAGCCGAGCAGCGCCGTCCAGGAAACGGCTCGGATTGCAGCGGGGGGAGTGACCAGGGGAGGGAGGAAGGGAGCCGGAGGAGTGCGTTGAGAGAGGGAAAAAGGGGAAGAGAGAAAAGGGAAAAAAAAAAAAAANATCCCGCGGGGGATGCGCCCTGCTGCGTGGGTTTGCCAGCCGGCCCCGCCGGGGCTGCCTGTGGAGTGACCGCGGAGGAGTTTGTCGCGGGTCCCGGAGAGCTGCTGGGACTCACCGCCTCAGCCCGCCCGCGGCTGGGGGAGCCGAGCCTTCCCGCCCAGCGAGCTCGCTGCAGGTAATGGCACCGCGCTGGGCTGCCGGGGGAGCGGAGGGAAGGGGCAACCCCTTAGAAAACCAAGCGGTGGGAATGTGGTGGAGCGTTGGGGGTCCTGGAGCTTCCCCTGGTGGTGCCGGTGCGGGGTCGGGCAGCCCCCGGGGCAGGATGCGACGGGGCGGTGCGGGGCTGCGTCCCCGCGATGTTCCCCGGCGGGGCTGCGGGTCGGTGTTTCTGTCACTTGATGGTCGCTGCGGTGCCTTTGGGGGGGAAGGCCGAGCAGCACTGCTGACCGCGGGGTCCCTGCCGGTTCCCCCCCCGCGATGCACGGAGGTATCTTTGGGGATGGTATCGGGACGGGCAGCGGGAGGCTGAGCCTCCGGGGGGGAAAAGCCCCGGTTCCGAGTCCGGCGTCGCCTCGACCGGCCACTGGGAGCAAGCGGGAAGCGGGACGTGCTCCCCCGGCGCGGGGCCGGCGGGACTGAGCTGCCCCCCTGTCCGAGATGAGGTGGGGAAAAAGAGAAATCCTCAATGAAATATATATTTAAATGCAAAACGGAGCGTTCAAACAGGGACCCATTATGCGTTTGGTGTGAAACGCTATCAACATTTAAAACTTCATTGTCTCCTTTGTACCAAATCCCTGTAAATCTTCCACTAGCCTTTACTCATTTTCATCTGAAAAGCCTGTTTGGGCTGAATAGACAGCAATCAGCAGCCTCTGGACTTCTCTCTCTCTCTGGAATGTCAATTAAAATGCAGATTTTTTTTTTTTTCTTTTTCCCCCTCCTGATCTCTTAGTGGCAAAAGACTTGAGAAAAACAGGATAGTCCTGGAAAGCAAACGAAAGAAGTTCAAACAATGAAAAAAGTACTGAAGGGTGCCAGCAGGTTCCCATTAGTCCTCCAGAATTAATGTTTAATAGCTGTGATGCTCAGATTTGCTTGGAGATTGAACTATGATGAAGAGTCTTGTTAGATGTGGCTGTGTATATATATATATGTTTATAAACACGTATGTTTGTATGTGTTTATATGTATGTGTGTGTGCATATAAAGCTGTTAGCTTTAAAGCTTCATGTACCTGGATTTTTCTGATGAAGCTACCGGTCTTTTAGGGCGCTTGGGACTTCTTTGTGGAGGGAAGACCCGTATTTCATTCAGATTTTGCTATTTCCTGCCTAATAGAGAAAGATGCTGAGGAGTTATACAATGAGCAATGTATTGATTTGGTTAACATACTCTACAAATTGTGCTCTCCCTGGGGAGTGATAAACATCTTATAAACAACAATGGAAGTAGATTAAAAAGAACACTGAGCATTGAATTTAATTAATGCCACTGCTGAACAAGTACTACTTGTTTGTGTGTGTATGTGTATGTGTGAGTGCGTTTAAACTGAAGTACAGCTTGGAGGAATTTGGTTGGGCTCCCAAACCAGTCTGCTTTCCCATGCTTGTCAGTTCGGCAAAGAAATTTGGGCAGGTATGTGACGAGGTGAAAATTGACTTGATGAGCGAGTGGCAAGGAGAGCCATCAATCACTGGGAGGCTGACAACTCCTCCCCAAAGTGTAGGCTGGGAGGAGAGACAGAGTTCCCTTTCAAGGGGAAAAATAAACACTACGTGTGGCTTTCACTGGGTCTGAGACTCCAGGAGGGATTATGGTATTGTAGTCAGGAAGCCAGAATTGTGGAGGCCAAAAAGCATGCTGGGGCTGTGTTCCAAACATTGAGATAGAGGTACATAATTATCCGGCGCAGGAGGTCTTTTCCAGAGACTCGTCCCCCGGCAACTGTGGCCATTAAACTATGAAAAGAATTTGGTTTCGTTTCATCTTCATCGGAGTCTGCTTCTTTTGGGAAAGGGCAATACTCAAACCGTGGTCTCTGTCGTGGTGGTAAAAAGTGTTTCGGCTCCATGGATGGGTCTAGAGCTCTGATTTTTGGCTTTGCTACACCTTTGTAAGCTGTGGTTTTGAATTTTCTGCTGCTCTGTGGATGAAGACTCCCTTTTTTCTGCTGGTAGATGTTCAAGTGCAGAAGTTGGCAACAATCTTCAGGTGAGAAGATGTGTGGTCGAGTAGCCTTGTGCTGGGCTTCAGGATTTGGGATGAGTGTAGGGACAAAGAACGTGCTCCCAATGGCATTTAACGTAGCCTAAAAATCTGAAGTGGAATTAATGTTGTTGAAAAAGAGTCTGGAATATATGCAAGCATTCTGGTATGTTTTCTTTTTGCAAAATTATGATTAAATTTTGCATTTATATACATAGCCTTTAATTGGCATTTCCAGGATGATTTATGGAAATTAAATCAGCATTACATCCAGCCTATTAATTAGGGTTCCAACCCACTTTTCAGCTGGATAAACTGAGCTGTGGCTGTCAGACGGTGACTCAGGAGGTTGACCTAGGTGGTGGCGGCCGGGAGGGCTTCCTCCAGTCCTTGGCCAAACACGGACCCATCCAGGAGACAGAGCTCTCTTCAGTTCTACACCTGCTCTGCGCTTATTTAAAGAAGTTCTCGGCAAGCTCTTCGCAAATGTTTATGCAGTGGTCTGGTGGTGTTTTCACTGGAGATTTAATAGTGGTTGCTAGCTTGTGGTCTGGGATGCTGGTGCTGGGCTTAAATCTCTAAAGGGAGGGACAGAGCTTTGAACTGATAGCAGCTGGGGTGAAAAAGCTTGCCCTGAAGTATCAGGGATTCACCTGAAATACTGGGGATTAATTATTTTCCCCAAGTGCCTTACTTGTGTCATATAAAACCTGCTTCTGCTGACTCCAGAAGGTACTGTGTATAGTACCCAAGATAAAAGAAGCCTCAACAGCATTTGTGTCCTTAGCACTGTGAACTTGGTTTGTACGTAGCAGGTAGAAAAAGGCTAAGAAAATCTGAATGAAGTTTTTAATGGTTGGTTTATAAAGGGAGAATATTTGTCCGTGTTTCTGTTTACTGTATGCTGAGGTACCACATCCCAGTAACGGGGAGTTTTGAGAAGTTTGCCTTTATGCCTACCGTTTCCCCTTTTTGGTTTTGTTTTGTTTTTTTGTTTGTTTGTTTTTAACAGGTGTGGGTAGGAGGGAAAAAGAGGTTTTTATGTTATTTTGATGAGTGCTCTCTAAGTTTCAGTTGGGTTTCATCACATCTGAGATGAATCATTGGCCAGATTAGAATGATTGCTGCAGTTACTTGTTTTATCCATTTACTGAGGTTTACCATCTTTTATTTTTGAAGCGGAAAATCAGGTCTAATTTTCTGGTTGAGCTGTTAAATCACCCTGTGAGGATGCTCTTCTGACCCTCACCTGGCATCTTAGTCTGGTGGCAGCAGGGTCCCCTGAAGGGAGTGCCAGTTACTCTGGTACCGCTTCTCTCTTCCATCCGCCCATGCCTGGATTACAGGTTAAACACCATCCATTTAAATTAGTTTTAATGTGAATAAAATAGACTTTTTTTTTCTCTGTCTGAAAAAAAAAATGTATCAATAAGCGTTGTTGAAAGAGAGAGGCTGAGAAATGTGTGTGGATGTGCTGTGCAGTTTAGCTCCTATATGAAGGGAAAATGATGCTGGGGATGTCTCCTGTGGAACTGCAATCTGTATCAAACTTTGTACAGATTTTAATTGCCTCAAATGCGATGTAGGTAACCAGTATCCCTGCAAAGGCAAGAGCCTTTCACCTGGGCTTTCAGGCTTTGAAAGGACACTGAATTGAGGTAGAAGGAGGTACATCTATAGCTGAACTATGGTGAAATAAAGTTTTATGGGTTATCCAAGACTTAAGAGTATTTTTCAACAGTTTTTTTTCTTGTGGAAAATTACTGAATTCTTGCAAATTCAGCTGGCTGCGGAACTGCCTAGGTGGAGGAATGAAAAACAAGGCATACTTACATAAACCTTCAAACAATAACAAGAATATAATTTGTATAATTGTGGTAATTTTGTAGCATTACAGGTTATGTGCCTGCACATGTGTGTGCCCCTCATTTTTTAAAACCTGTATATTTTTCTGTCAGTAAAATAGCTCTTTAAATATGTGCTGAGAAGTGATTTTGTGAAAACAAGGAGGACTTGGTTACGCCTCAGGTGATGATGGAAACTGCTAACAGAAAATGAAAAGTCACTCTATTTTCACATATTCTTGAAGCTGGAAAGCTATTTTTCCCATCCTCCTCCCCCTCTCAGCTCGGCTCTGTTTGGTGCTTTCTGAATGTTTTTGGTTTTGCTGTTTAAGATGATTTCGCTAACAGTGTTAAATCTCTCCTCCCCACAGCAGCAGTCGTCATTCCACGGGAGGAGGTATTACCCTGGCCAAAGGCACTGCTTTCTCTCCATGCTCCTCTAGAGGTGTTCAGATGGGATTAAAGTCCACATGGAGATATGGAAATGGACCAGGAGTTTACTCTAAAAAGATGGTCAGCTGGCATTCGGGTTGCCTTATCTGCCTGGTGGTGGTCACCATGGCTGGACTTGCCCTGGCTCGACCTTCGTTTAATTTAGTTGTTGAAGATGCCACGCTGGAACCCGAAGGTAAATCGCTCTAGAATGCTTAATTCTCCAAAAGGCGTTAATTTTAAATGCCTGAACGTCTGAAATAAAGTCAACATTTCTATGTGCTTCATTTAGTCCAAGGCAAGTAACAGATTAGCCCTCAAGAGTGATGTTTTTTTGACTTTTCTTGCTCCCACCCGGGCTATGTTCATGCAAGTGTGCGTTTATTTTATCTTATGCAAGCAAGCGGTGTCAGTGATTTCACTTGGGACTGTCATCACGTTGTATAATCAAAGTGTAGGGCTGAAAGTTTTCAGGAATGGGTCGTTAAGGAAACCAGCCTGTTGCACCTTCATACACGTTACACGTTGTTATCTCTAGAGGTGAAATGGCTGGGTCGCTGCATGTCTTTGTGGTTCTCTTAACCTGACATGTTCAGAGAAAAAGCAATCCCAATAGGTTTTAATCGCGTGGTCTGAACATTTTATTTTGCCAGGCACTCTGCAAAGATGGTGTTGCAGCTTTACTGGTGTTTGTACTTAGACTAAATTTCCCTATTGTTGTTAATATCCAAGAACAATCTGTACAGTGTCTGGATTGCAAGCTCTGGAAGGGTAAACGTTGAGATCTGAATAGCAAGCACTGCAGTTAATTACTGTGAAAGCAAAGGCTAATTGAAACCTTTACATTGGAAGAGATGTTTTGATAAAATCTCCTATTTTGAGCCTGCACCTGTTGGTGTGTTCTTGTAGGTATATCCATTCCTCAAGCTTTGCAAAGTGGTTTTCCTCTCTAAAGAGCTAAGGAGAGGCTGCTTTTTTTTATTGTTGTGAGCTGATTGTATTTAAGAATGATTTTACTGTATTGTGTAGGAACTCCCCTGCTCTATGGGCACCTTAGGGGGAAAGCAAATCTTCCTTCATAAGGTTTTAACTGTCTTTCGGAGGAGTTATTACATTTCTGATAACTGTAAAACCAATATAATGGTCCATGGGGTATTTCTGATCCGGCAAGCTTGCTGGGGAGAATTTGACCTTTACACATTCTACTACTCATGTCCACGGATACAGCTTTGTTTTGATTTAATACATTTTCATGCAAAACTTATTTGTTTCTATCCACTGCCTCTAAAAATAGACGTCACCAGCTAACACATTTTTAGAATCCGTTCCAAGTACATTTTTATTGATGGCAGGGAATGAACTATTTAGAGACGATGAGCCCTTCTCCCTAAGCAGCATTCCTTGAAAAAATTAACAAAGTAGAGCAATATTGTCGTCTGTCAGCCACAGAGATTGTTGATAGCAAAGGTTTTTTTTTTTTTGAAGGTAACCTGAGAATTAAAAAAAAAAAAAAGCAAAGCCCAACTCTTATCACTGCTTCTGGTGCCTTTTTGACTTTTTTAGAGAATGACAAAATCATGCATAATTCTGGTTTCAGACTAGCTGATGTGAGGTCCTCTGGTTTTGGGGTTAAATTAGAAAGAATGTGTTTGCATGATTGGTGGCGTATTTTACAGGGAGAACAACAGTTTTTGTTTGAAGGGTGCCTGAAAATTTTTCAGCTTTTCAGGGAAAGAATGGCTTTTATTATTTTAAAAAGCATGGTTTCTTCCACAGTGAATATCCAGGGGGTAGAATCTGGGTTTTATCAAAGTGCAAATAGTTAAAAAGGATTTAAAACTTCTTCCCTGGGCAGGAATGTTACTGACATGAAACAATTTTAGACGTGAGAACCCAAATCATTACCAGAAAGGAGGAAAAAACCACACTTCTAAGTTAGTGGTATAATAAGAGCTTTTATGCTGCAGAATACAGGGAATTGTGTGGGATTTATATCTGAGATTTGAGAAATAAAACCTCCTTTATGTACTTCCTTTAAACCTCTTTTTAAAAAAATACCAACTTTTTACACAATCACCTTCTCTGGGTTCCATCACTGCCACCCACAAGCCTTCTTGGCTGAAAGCAAAACAAAAAACCCTTCAAAAAATCTCTTCAAAGGCAAAACAGACTTCTTTTTTTTTTTTTTTTTAATTTAGTAAATGACAAAACACTTTGGCCTCAGCTAATTTGGGGGGATCAGGTGCTCTAATAATGCAGATTTTCAGTAGGGCTGCTGACTGTGCAGTCACTGGAGCTCTGACATCTCACCCCGACTGAGAAGGTCGATGGGGCCATGACCTTTCGTGACACGTGTTGATCTGTTCCTTAGTCTTCCTTCATGGACATCCCTTAAATTTTGTTATTTTTTTGATGTCAGGTGCTTTTCTTGTTACTATTTGTTGTTTTAGTGACTCAATATTCTGAAAGCTGGATGCAACATTAACAGGAACTGAGAGATTGTGGCTTTTCATTCCTTTGATTGTAAGAGATGATATATTCTGGTTTCTTGGCTAAATATAACTTCAGGGACATTTGCAACTGTTTCTTCGGAGTATCTGGTTAAGTATGTTCTTTAGCACAAGCAACATTTATCTGATGGGGTAATAAACTGCATGGGTATGTGCAGAATACGTGCAAGGTGTTGCCATGTATCCAGGTACTTGTGCTTATCCCCAACTGGTCTGATCTGGTGGTAGCACGCTTCTCTAGGGTGCTTTTATAAAACATTGGACTTGTTGAGCTCTGAATCGGGTTTGTGACCATTGGATATTACTCTGGTACATCTGAAAGTGTTTACAGTGAAGACGGTTGTATTGAGCTGTTGTAAATTGTAATATCAATAGCATTGATATATTTAATGGGTGCTCACTAAGGGCTGTGTCCTGAGTATGGTTATTATTGGTTGTGATGTTTTCTTCCTTCGTCAGTGATGGTTAAAATCTGAAGCATTGTGATCAGAAACAGGACCTGTAGGAGTTAGTCTGGGGACTGCCAACTGTCAAATTATATCTTGCATCAAGTGTTTACATATATGTTTTTCATCCTAGGGAGCGTAAAGACTTTCTGCTTTTAAATATTTGGAAAGAAGTCTACCCCAGTGTGTATAAAGGAGCCATTCTCTTTCTGCGTACCAAGGCCACAGGGACCTTTGATAGCCAACATTTCAAAAGGGCTTTGACCGCACACATAGGCTGAAGGGTTACTTTGTGAACTGAATAATTAGTTTAGACATGTATTTGATAAATAGCAAGCTCTCCCTTGACCTTCCCTTGCCCAAGCTGTGTGTTATCGTTCTCCTGGATAGCTAATTTAGGCTCTTCCCCACATGCAGTGCCTTGATGCTGTCCTTGGAGCACCCACTCGGAGCCCTCGCCTGGTGCAATAACAGCGTGTTTTGGTTTTTTAAATTTAGGTCAAATTTCAAAGGACTCATTTAAGCTTTCCACAAGGGACAGCCTGATTCTGTGTCCTGTGAAGAAACACAGTAGTTCAAAATGGGCTTAGGGGTGCGTTTAGGAGGTTGCTAGGAGCAGCAGTGGGCGAGAGGGACCTTCTTTGATGGGTGACCTGGGCTTTGCTGGGCTCCGGAGTGAGTAAGGGTTTGTCAGCTGTGTTTTAGCAGTTACAGCTGTTTGCTGGCACTAAACAATGCACAAGTATGAACCCATCCAGTGCAGAACCCAGAGCAATGCCTTCCTTTTTGTAAAATGTTGCATAACATGAGCAATATACCTTAATTTTTGTAAAAAATGTTGGCATTGCTTAAAGGTTAATGTCACCTGTGGTCACCACAGTTAGTACAGTCCTCTCTGAGGTCTTTTGTTAGCCACCGTGACCTGCCTGGATCAGGATGGTGAGATGCAGCGTGTGGAGGAGGGATGCTGCAGTGGTCGGATGTCCCCTGTCCCATCCTGGGGTGCCCCCATGGGTCCTCTCCAGGCTGGTGCCACCCTCCTGTGGGGTTGCAGGGCTGGTGGGACCCTGGACAGTGGTTGAGTTCCTGGGGCAAAAGTGGTAGGGAAGCACCAGGATGCTGCTTCCAGTTTGGGAGAAAAAATAAAACAAAAAGTTCTCCCAGGGTTTCCTTGTGTCCCTTTGCTTTTTTAACCAGCAGGATCTTTAATATCACCAAGTTAAGATCAACAATTCAAACTGATTAGTTAAATCACAGGGTGTGGGGTTGTGGTGTGTGTGTTTTTTTTTTTTTTTTTTTTTTTTTTTTTTTTTTTTTTTTTTTTTTTTTTTTTTTTTTTTTTTAATGGAAGGGCAATTATCACAGCTCAGTTATGGAGGAATGTGACATCCCCACAGCTTTGGGTGAGGGTTGGATGCACTTTCAGAGATCTGGTTCAGTAAGTTATTTGGCCCAGTACAGGAATGGCTAGCTGAGTTTCTGGGGTGTTGTACAAGCAGCCAGATTAAATCAGTCTTAATGTGTCCATTCTGCCTTTAAAATCCGTAGTGCTTTAGCAGAGGCATGGTCTTGAGCTGCAGACTAATTGCGCATGGGTAGGGTTGTTATTTACAGTTGGTGTTGATGAGACACTGGGAGCTGGTAATGTGTCAGCATGGCAACTATTCTGCAAAGTAGCACAAATAATTGCACATTTTGGGTCTGTCTGTCGTATTTTACAATTGCAGCTTTTTGTAGGGGAGAAAATAAGTTTTATGAATTTGATTCCTTTAGTGATTTTTTTTTTTTTTTTTTTTTTTTTTTTTTTTGTTTTTTTTCTTATTTGTTTATGTTTTTGTTTAGTGATTTTTTTTTTTTTTTTGGAGCCAGAAGATTTTCAAAGATGCTGAGTTGTGGGGGTTTTAATTTTTTTTGTTTTGTTTTTTTAAACCATTTATGTAGCTAAAACTCCAAACCAGCCACCAACTCCAGTGGATGCATGGTTTTCTAATCTTAAAATAGCTCTGTCTTGCCGGAGAATGTCTAACAAATTTCAGGCTATATTAACTTTTTACAGGCAAGTTACAAACTTTTGAAAGCAGAATTTACGATGAAAATGTTGACGACTCCAGTTCTGCCAGGTTGTGTACGCATGAGATGATGGACTATTGGGGCGCTTTAGTAATAGCCACAGCATAGCTTCAGTAGAAATGATCACTTGCCTTTATACAAATGTTCAAAGATTAGTATTTTTGTAGAATGAATATTAATTTTAGGAACAGGTGGGAGTGTGAAAAAAATACTGAACTGTCCCTTTTTCGGTCTTTAATAGAGAAAAATTCCTTACGGGGGGGCAGATTTCTAAGTGTTAAACATTTGTGAGTCCTCAAATTTGAAGCCTGAGAGTGAGAGTGGAGACTTTCTTCGAAGCAGCGCTCCTTAGCAATATAAATCTGTGTTTTTAAAAGAACCATCGCCCACTTAGGCACGTTGCGTCTTGTCTGTTTGCAATAGTGCACCTGGTTTAACCAGAAGAGAAGATTTATTTCAGTGTAGTTAAACAAGCACAAAATTTATGCTGAAAGGACATCAGGAACCCAAAACGTGTCTGAAACCATGAGGAGTGTGGAGTTGTGCACCAACGTGACCGAAGGTTTGGTTCCCTGGTTGCA
>VZTO01015001.1:43972-106947 GCA_013400615.1 Syrrhaptes paradoxus
CCTCTCGAGGAGGACAGCTGCAAAATGAGGTGTTCTGCAAGATGAGTAAATATTTACATGAATTTTTTTTTTAAGTTTTAAAAACAGTTTATAATTTGTTTGCCAATTAGGTACATCCAGGATATCCTGTCCCATCTCTTAATTATCACTGTTGGATTTTTTTTTTTAAATAACCCTTTTTTTTTTAGGGTTTTGGTTTTTCTGGACCTACTTCTGAATATCAGAGTGGTTAGCACCTGGTATAGAGATGTGTCTCATGGGCTTGACTTTCTGCTGGTTCAGGTCCTTTTGCTGCTTGTCACCACATAAATGACATTATCTGTATTAAAGAGAGGAACAGAAGGGCAAAATGAAGTGCTAGCTGAATTCTACCTTCACTTGCCATGCTATTATTATTTTAATTGTATTTCTGAAATGACTGCAAGTGAAAGCATTTGGTGAACCTCAGCAAAGCTGAGGAGTTGTGAGATCTGACCTACTTTCATTCCCCTGCTCGCATGCCGTTGCAAGTTGTGTGTAATTATTGCTATTCCTCCCCTGCAAAAGAACTGGCTCATCAGTTTGGGACATGTAAGTGCCTTACGGTAGCAAAGCCGCAAGAACTGAGAGGAGGGCAAAGTGTCTTTGTACCAAGGAAAGAGCTTGCCTTTGTGAGGGTCTGCTGGGAAGGGCAATGTGCTGGGGGGCTAGAAGGGAAAAAAGGAGAGTGAGAAGCTGGTTGGGGAGGAGAAAATGAGATTTTGGTTGTTTTAAATTTTTTTTTTTTTTCTCCTAGATTTTCATGAGTTTCTATTTTGAAGGGAGTTCTGTGGCATGGTAGTTACTGCTTCAGGCTTTCTCCCAGGGGGCTTGTGGCTGTTGCTGAACGAGTTTGGAGCTGGATGCTGTGGCTGGGCGTGCTCTAGCATCGGCACCAACCAGGACAGGTCTGGAGGAGGTTCAGTTGTGGTTGGATGGAACAGAGCTTCATCAGAGCACCGTAACGCAACTTAATTTTGCACATAGTAAAAAAGTTGTATTGTAGAAAAACTCTATAAGGTTCACTAGGGTCTTTTTCTTTTGGATGGCCCGGGTGGGTGTGCAGGGATACGGGTGAGCTGCTGCAGGCAGGGAGAGTCTGCTTCTGTGGGACTTGCTTTGCAAGTTCGTAAAGTGCCCTGCTCAGTGTCTGCGTGTTGCAATGTTTAATTTGTTTCAAGGAAAGTAATCTGGTTTGTCATTCTGAATGCCACGCAACAGTTCTTAAAAATCATTTTAAAACCCCAGTTGAAATTTTGAGCGGTTCTTGAGCTTGGTTCTATTAAACATAGTTTAATCATGGAAAATAATCCTGTTTAGATATTCCAGAGTTAAAGTACCCCGATTTATCTGATACTGTTTACTCGCCAGGGCAGCACAGGTATTTCAGACGTGCAGGATTAACATGGAGCCTCTATAATAAATCAGCAGTGCACCGCTTGGTAATAGCCCTTCTCCTAACAATTCAGAAGCATTTAAACCATCTTCCATTAGTATGGCAAAGTGCCCAGGAGCCACTGCTGCGGTAAGGAGTGACGGAGGTGTCTGCACGTTAAAAATAACTCTTGTCACGTCAATGGTTGTGGGCCACCTGGAAGTGCAGAAAGCCAGCCTGGCTTTTAAGGTCAAGGCTTGTTCTGCTGCTCCTTCCTTGTCCCCAGGTACCATTGGGGACTGTTTTCTATGTGGAACTGGAATTAAATTAGCTCTGATGTCTTTGGACTGAAAGTTGCTCTTGGTTAAAAGAGAGCCTGGTATGCCTCGAAGCTTTGAAGTGTTGGGAGAATATCCTGTGGTTTTTGTGCGTTGTGGATAGAACTTTCAAGAAGTGTTGAGGAGATGCTTTGGGGATATTGTTTCCAGTGACTTTTTTCAAATCCCACTGTAGGAAGTGGGGGAAGATGAATTTCAGGGCAACAGGCAAGATGAGACTTCCAGACGAGCTGCTAAAATTAAGAGGATTTGTATAGTCAAGTCAAAATGGGACCGCGTACAAAAGAAACAACTGCTGACTTGCTTATAGGGAATCTGAATAGATGTTTTCTGCATCCAGAACTAACAGTCGAACATGAAATTGTGCAATTTTTAACCTCACAGTTGTAATTTAGTTCTTTTGCATGTTGAGTAGTAATAGTTCCGAGTGTAGCCTTCGGCAAACCTGGGAGAAAAAGGTTGTATTTTTATCTTTGGATGTATTCTATGCTCTGTTACATTTTTATGTTGCTCTTGAAATGCAAATAAAGAACCTGAAAAAAACCCCTCCAGATTAATATTTTCTTGCATCTATTCCAAAAACCAAGAAAAACCCTTTGTGAATAAATATACATGCTCGTACCTTTTCCCAAGGCTGTATGTCTTACATGGAGCCTTTCCCAAGCAGACTTGAATGCTAAGTTGGACAATGGGAGTTGGTTAAATTGCTCTGCCACTTGGTTATGTGCAGAATACAGTCAAGAAGATTTGATGTTCTGCTGCTGCTGAAAGTAGGAATAATGAGAAAATGATCCTAGTCTTGGATTCTGCCTTTTAGAGGAGAGAAGGTTATTATTTTTCTTTTTTTCCAGCTTTTCATTTGAGGTTCTGGCAAAAGGCGATACATTTCCCCTTTGTATTGTATAATGGATTACATGAGAAGCCTGTTCTGTAATGAGTTTGAAGAGTAGTTAATTATTTTTTGAGATTGCATTACACGTATGTTAGGTTTGTACTGTAGTCCCCGGTACGCTTAGCACAGAGACTCTCACTCTATTACTTTAGGCAGCTGTTGGAGCTTATGTCTTGAAAAGAAATGGTCAAAATTTGGTGCCTGGAACTAAAGGTTCAAATCCTGAAGATGGGCTGGAGTTTCTCATCATACTGATGAAATTATAAAAGCTAGCACAATAATTTTAGGGGTTTTGGTGTGGCTTCTCAAGGTCAGGGAGTTTTTTTTCCCCACTCCCTGGTTACCAAGTCTTTGTGCAGAAGACATACTGATTCTTTGCTGTTTCTTTCTCTGTCCCGTATCTGGAGATAAATCCGATGGTGACCATTGTATAAAAGAAGTCTTCATCCTGTAAGGAGCAGACCGTGAAGAATGGGGACAAACAGGAAGAAATTGCAGGGCAGTTCCCAGCAGCAGGAGGTGGCCTCGCTTGGTCTCTGTGCTGTTTACTTTGAACTTGGCATGCTCCAAGTCTTCCCTGGCTTGGCTTCCAAAAGCATAAAGCACACAGCCAAGCCCATAAGCATGTGATACTTGGCATTTTTGGCGCGTGTTGCGTGGTTGTGCAGCCATAACTCAGCGATCACAACTATAAAGACAGGTAGGAGCAAGCAGGCTACAAGTTGCAGGAATTTTTAATCTCTGCACGAAGCCTAGACAAGTACAATTTTGTTTTTCTTTTGAGAAGGAGTCTTCTTCCTTTAACCACGGGGTGAGACACGTGAACCCAAGAGCTTTGCAGCCATCAAAGCCGTGCTGAAATTGTTCACACGCCTCACCCCATGTCAGCCACTGCACCAATATAGCAGGGGACCTCACGAGGTTTGTCCCCATTGCTCTCTTCTGCTGCTGCTGAAGCCAGGGCTAAATGCTGCTTGGGGGCAGTTACCTCCAGGAGTTGCCGTTCCATAATTGCTGATCTGCCAAAGAGCATTACACAAGGCAGATGGATGTAATCATGTGGCGATAACTTTCAGGTGCACACGCAGAGCTTTTTTTCTTGGCCAGGGGGTCCTGCAAGTGGTGCTGCTCACCAGAATTATTTATTTTTCTAGGTATTCAAAGCTTAGGAAAACAAGTTAGTGCCACGTAATATTTTCCCTTAGCCATGATGACATTGGCAAGTATTTCAATTGGAGGAGATTCACTTTTTTGTTATGATCTTAGTATATGTAACACTCAACGGGAGTTGATATGATGCTGGTGGGTCTGTGCTCCAGCAGGTCAGTGTGGCTGGAAGCTCTACACTTCCAGGCTATCAGGCACGTATTATTGCCAACACTTACTTCATTTTGCAAATGTTCAATCCCAGGGCAAGAAGATTCTTCCTGTTCCTCAGATAATGTTTTTTGGTCTGGTTTCATCTCTTGTACCCGTCAGATGACTAGGTCCTTATAGAATAAGGAGAACAGGGTTAAAGAAGATGGCAGGAAAAAATATCTCCATCTATTTTGGAGTCCTGCGCTTAACGTTTTGTGGAGGTCACTGCTTTCAGATAGAGCAGCGCAGGAGCTTGTTTTACAGGAATAAGTGAAGAGTGAGGATCTATCACACATTTATTGGGGATCTCTCTTTGATGCTTTGTGGTTGAAGAAGTTTCTCTGCAAGGCCTAGGTCTTTTTCATGAGATTTGAACAATTAATGTGTTTATACATTAGAGAGGGGAGAAATTATTCCTGCTCTTTGGAGTGTTGTTCAGTGACAAGGGATGTGTTTGTTTATTTATTTAGTATTCTAAAATTGTAGAAGGAACTGTAGTAATTTGGAAAGGAAAGTATTTTATCAGAACAGAGACTTCCTGATGATGCCTGTTGGAGGCAGCGCTGGGCAGAGCTGGCAGTAGCTGACGGAAACGCGGTATAAATAAGTCAGTGGGAATCCTATGATTTTGGGGAAGCAGATGGATGAATTTCAGATGCTATTTTGTCCCCCTTTGTACAAGGAGACGTACTTAGTCTTTGCGGCTTTGGTTTACTGTTGGCTAACAGGAGATAATCACTGTGGCCAGGAGGGACTCTTCACATTTTTAAGCCAGTGGCCATTGATTTTGTAGGATGAGTTTATCATCCACCATCAGGAGAGGACGTGGAGCTTCTCCTAATGTTAGCCTGCCAACTTAAGTTGAGGAAGAAGCCCATCAGCTTGTACCAGGGAGATGGGAGGGAGGACTGCCAACCTGACGGATGAAGCCTGGGCTTCATGGTCTTGTAGAGGCTGCTCCTGGAGAGCACAAAGGCTTGGCTTTGACTCACAAAGTCGTGGGGCCCAGGGCTATTCTGCTTCAGAGATAGTTTGACATCCCCATTCCGTGTTGCTCATCAAAAGAGGTCTTGCTGGATCTTCCTCAATGACTGGAAGAACAGGAGAAGGGGTGGGAGAAGCAGGAGGAGTGATGGTGGTTGGCAGCCTCGTGTTCCCTGTGGGGACATTGAGTTTTCCAATGAACCCCTTGGATTCCTGACAGGTCAGGTCCGTTGACCCTTCTGGGCACGCTGTGGTGAGTGTTTAGTTATTTACTAAAGCCTTTTGAAGGGAAAGTGGCTTGATGGGGTCTGAGGCTTTTGTGTTCTGGTGAGTTGTGTGAGAATCTTTGCTGGGGTTAGCCATTAGCTGATTGTTTAATTATTTGGCTCTGTAACTAAGTAACTAAATGCCTTGAGCCTTAAGATAAGCAGCTCTTTGTTAACATTTTAATAAATAGAGACAAATAATAATAATTTAAAATCTGAGGAAGTATACGTCCGTCGTTTCAGTGACCGAATCTTGAACAGAAGCGTGATTTGGAATACAATTGTGTGTCTCATAGTAATCTGAAACAGCACATTCAGAATGTCCCCAGTCCTCTATTGTGTCTATGGGTTTTATACAAATGTTATTTACTCCGTTTCATGGCTGGATGGCATAAACCATGTTGCAAGACTGTGTGAGTAGGCAAAGAAAAAGTTCATGTCTGTTTATTTAACAGCAGCTTGGTTTTCCACGGCGGCATTGTTCAATAGCTCCACCTATAAAGTTAAAATACATTGTGTGCACCACTATGACAAACAAGGATGTAGCTGAGAGCAGACAATAGCAGAAGCAACGTTCCCTCCATTGTCCCCCCAGTGTTTAAGAACACCACTGGACGTTTTTCATGGGCTTTTGTTGCTTGTTTGGTTTTTAAGTGGTGATAGATTGGTGTTGTTCACCTTTGTGGTAGGAACTAACGCCACAGTTATGGGGTTTTGAGGAGAAACTCATGTAGAAGGGAATCTTGTGCCACCTTCCCGCAACCGTGCAGAGCTTGCCCGGGAAAGGGGTGATTTACTGGTGATGGCTGAAGGATCTGCTTTCAAGGCAGAGATCCCTTCAGAAAGGGATGGAGGAGCATGGACATGGTACCAGATCCTCAAGCCTTGCTTGGTGGTGCAGGCTCTGCAGGGATCTCTCCTCCTCCCATCTAGCTGTTTTCACTATGGGAGGATTCAGGAGGATGCTGCTGAAAACATCAGAGGATGGGTACAAGTGAGGGCTGAACAAACTTGCAGCATTATTTCTCTGGTACGCTCAAAAGACGTAGAAATGGGGGAAGAATCCTGATGTTGGCTGCAGGGGAACTGTTGATCTGATGGTACAACATGCGCATGAGGTCAAAATTTGTCCCTACATTTCAGAGCGGTGTAAAAATCCTTGTGCAGTGTCCTGCAGAGAGAGTTAACTTTGCAGCATAGGTTGTTTATGTGCTGCTGGGAATTTTTTAACAGTTTAAATGGGTTGATTTTTTTTTGCAGTGAAGCTGTTGGGCGGACTCATGGCTCAGAATCCCACCTGTTCTCTGTTTGCTTTTGGGCACCATTTCAAACCCACACTGGAAAAAGTTTATAGGCAAACATTATAAAAAGTGACAGACTTAAGTGCTGCTACATTCTATTTTGGCAACACAAAGGCTTACCTGAAATAACTCACTATTTCCAAACATGACTTCATTATTTCATGACAACACTTTGTGCTGTATCTTCCCTGATACTCTAGAGAGGAAGAAATGGAGGAGGATAATATTTACCAAATGCTAGTACCTATTTAAAACTTGTGTTTCTTCAGCATACTAGTAACTTTTCTTCTAAAAGGATTTTTTTTTTTTTGTAATTTTGAGATAAATTACTGCTCTTGAGTTTGGATTTGGATTTGTGTTGAAAGATAGCAATTTAAAAAGAGATGAAATAATGGATGGGAGATAGAAAATTATTTTCCTTTTATTTGTATGCGAACAAGTGATCTGCCCAGAAGGATGCTGCAACCTGTGTGACCATCCTGGGAGTTTCTTGGCACTCTTCAGCAAATCCTCTAGTGCCCTTAAAGGGAGGGTTGAGTTATCTTCAACCATGGTGGCTTTTAAAAACAAAGATGTTTCTAGGCTCCAGCACACCGCTGGCACAGTGTAAACTCTGTAAAATAAACTTTCTTTGCAGGTAGAGGCAAAGAAGTCTTAAAACTTCAAAGTAAATTAGCTCGTTGGCTTCAGGTACATTGGGTTTTTCTTTTTTTTAATTTGACGGTGGAATCTGAATGCATAAAAAACCTCCAGCAGACTCAAATATACTCATTACTGTTACAAAATATATGTAGAAAGGAGCCTGTGTTCCTCCTGATAATTAGATTTCAAAGAGCATAGGGTAGTACTCAGTGGAACACTTGCATTGCAGATCTGTGGATTCGTGACGGTATCAGCAAGGCTGAGCTATCAGAAGGCTGAATTAATTTGTAAGGAGCATGAAGCTGCACTGTAGCTTTGAGAAGGAACTTTGTGTGCTAGAAAGTTTAGAGTTTTGTTATAAAATTCGAATCCAGAAATCTTTACAATCTCTGTAACTGGTCTTGTTTCAATGGTTTTATGTACTTCTGGTCACCGTCTCGGCGTGATGTGTCAAAGCTGTTGTTTGAAAAAGCATGTCTGCCCCAGGGAAAAAGCCAGAAGTTTTGCTTGCTCTGCAAAGGCACATCTCTGGATCTGTTCTCCCTTCGTTTCATGCAAACTCCCACTGAACTCCCTGGAGGTACATGATTCCAGGATGAGTGGGAGGAGAGATTGGGCACCCTGTTTTCAGGCGTACCAGTATAACCCAATATTCCAATGCATGAGTGTCCCACTGTGGTGGCACCTTCTGGTACAGAATCATTGTCTGTTTCAAGTCGCAGGACTGCCTAAGACTGAACCACTGACAGAGCTTCAGCAATTCCCAAACTCACATCCAATGGCTAGATCAGGCTTGTTGGGGACTTCTCTGTTGAAAGTGTTGAAAGATGATGACGCTGTGCCCCAAGGATGAGGAATATGTGTTTCAGGGTTTCGGTATTCTTAGAAGCAAGGGTGGACACTGAGGAGTCACCTATTTCAATATTTCCTCAGACTCCAGAGCAAACACAGAGAGGTGTGTGTTTTATTTATGTACAACTGCAGTGGTGCTCAGCTGGTGCCTGCACAGGGCAGGATGTGCGCCGGGGTACGTGCCAGGGTGCAGCTGTCTGCACGATGGGACCCTCCTCCTGAGCAAACAGGAGATGTCTTCATGCTGCTTTCCTTTATTTACTTTTCATAGCAGCCTTGGCGAGGCCAAGGAGCTTGTGGGAGAGGGATGCTGTGGTTGCAGGGAGAAATCAGTTACAAAAGCAGTCCCTGTAGCTGGCACAGTCTGGGTGTGTCCTTGGTCCCTCCGCCCTGTCCCAAGCTGTCCCACCATCCCTGTGGGGACAATTCCAAGTGCCTGGGTCTGCGATTCCCTTTCCCCTGCGGAAAACCAGCTTTGTAAGGGGGTAATGAAGCCCTAGTAACTACAGGCAGATGTGTTTTTCCAAGGGTGGCATGTGTGTGGTGGGGTTTTTTTGTGTGTGTGGTTTTTTTTTTGTTTTGTTTTGGTTTTTTTTTTGGAAAAAGAGTATGGTTTGACATTCTTCTCATTATTTGGTTACAAAAGGGAGCCATTTAGTTTTGTACTTCCGTGTACGCTGTTCCTTTGAAAGTTTCTTGCTTGTGTTCCTGGGTTTCTGCTGTGTTCTGCTCAGAAGAAGCTGGGAAATAAGAAAGGAAGGGGAAAAAGTTGCTAAGTTGCTGTCACTGGGAGCAGAGTTGGCAGGGTGGAAGGCAAATGTAAAGCCTTTGGGAAGGGTACAGGGAGAAAAATAAAGAACAACATATATGCTGTGTATAGGAACTCATGTTTATTAGCTTAGCTAGTGATGGGGTTTTTGGCTGTCCTTTTCTTCCAACACAGCTCTTTTCAGTTTGTTTGTGGGGTTTTTTTTTGTTTGGTTTTTTTATTTGTGCAGCTTACAGATGGGGATATTTTCATTTTTAATCATAGATGCAAATACTTAGATGTAAAACTGAATTTGCTTTTTGAACTCCTCCTGCCTCCTCCGAATCCTGTGAGTTCCCCGGTCCGGCAGCACTAATGTCCCCAGTATCGGCTTGCTGTGGGCAGTGAGAAGGGTTGTGCCTTTGGGTGGCACTCGGGAGAAGGCACGTGCTGAGACACCGCTCAAAAGGGAACGAGCTTTGTTTGTGGTTAACTTCTTGAAAATAAAGCCTATCCCATCCCTGCATGTGGTTCAGTTTTACGAGACAAGTTGCTGGGCTAATCTGGATGAAACTTTTTTTTTTTTTTTTGATTGAACGTAACTTGATTTCTGTGGATGAAAAGGGCCTTCACTGACTTTTGTTGGAAATTCTCTCCTTTCCCTTCTCTTTCTTCTTCTTTTCCTCCTTTCCTTCCACCTTCGCAGAGCCACCAACCAAATACCAAATCTCTCAGCCAGATGTATATTCAGCACTTCCAGGAGAGCCGCTTGAGTTGCGCTGTCAATTGAAAGACGCCGTCATGATCAGTTGGACTAAGGATGGGGTCCCTTTGGGGCCCGACAATAGGACAGTGATTATTGGGGAGTACTTACAAATTAAGGATGCTACACCCAGAGATTCGGGCCTCTATGCTTGCACTGCTGTTAGGACCCTAGACAGTGATACTCTGTACTTCATTGTAAATGTTACAGGTGAGTGAGTTAAACACAGGTTTTTGCATGTAGAAGCTGTAAAATGTGATATAAAGACACATTGGGATATAACATGAAACAGTGCACTTGGCCACAGCAAGTTGAGCTGAGTTCTGTAGTTGTTTCAGGTATTTTCCCCCTTGTCCTGACCCTAAAATGGACTCAGTTTGTATATACTCCTTTTACTTCATGGGATCTATAGTGATTAACAGCTGGTGAATAGCCCGCTGTTTTATGCCACTCTGACAGGATTAAATTATACAGAGTCACTGTGATGATGATAAAGCCAGGAGAAGGAATAAAAGTTTCCCCACCCCTCCCCGCATCAGAAGAGGAAAAGGGGTGTCCTGTGTCCTGCATCCTTTAAGTTTAGAGATAAATCGTTCTGGAGACACTCAGTTCTGTTCAACTGAATGTCTTTTAGAAAAAATAAAAATTTTAAGTGGAAGGAGGTGTTAGAAGTTAGCAAGCTCCCTTTGTAAGCTTTGTAGCATTTCAAGATTGTTAGCTAGTTTTGTTAGAATTTTGTAAGAATAACACACTTTGTGGCTGGATTTTCTTTTTCTGTAGCCTTTGCACAACTAACATGACATCTGTTGATAGAAAATCTAAGATGTAGCATGTTGGTTTATTTGTCTGCAAAATAGGCTGGTTTAAAGACTTGGCTGTTTTTAATGTGCAGATGCTCTTTCCTCTGGAGACGATGAAGACGACAATGATGGGTCCGAGGACTTTGTGAATGACAGCAACCAGATGAGTAAGTAACAGCGAACTGCCAGAAGTCACTAGCAAGATCCACGTGGAAAATAATGTCTCGTCTTTCACACTCCTGCCTTCAGAGCTTCTCGATTGTTAACTGCATGAGCTGTCAAATAGTGGTGTCTTTGTCCTTCTCTGTTTTCTGTTTTACATAGTTCATAACTTGGAAAAGAAAAAGAAAAATAAACTAATATTCTTCTCAACACGCTTTACTGGTCTGTACTTTCTTACTCCCTTCTTGCTAGATTTTCTGCAGTTTCCTTTCTTCCTAAGCTGAAGTTCAGTCTTTGTCTGGTTTAGGCTCTCACAGATGAACTAACTTTCCGTGAACCTGAGCTGAAATGTAACAGAAGAAACAAAGATCTAGCTCATTTTGTTAAAAGGTGGTATGGAAACCTTAAAATTAAAATTAAGTTGTAATGAGGCAAATCCTTCCATCCTTAATCTCAACAGAAATCTCCCCGGGGTGAATGAATTTGGAGACAATGAGGTTCTTTTGTCTGCAAAGGACCGCAAGGTTTGTCAGAAAGAAAGCAATCCAGCCTTAAACCCACATTTTACATTACTTATGCATGATGAAAATGGGCTAAAAGAATCTTAAACCTATCCGAATGTTAAACTTCAGTCCCTTTAGAGAATTTGGAAAGCTATTAATAGGCTCTAAATAGAGCAGTCACTAAGAAAAAAAAAAAAAAAAAAAAAAAATAAAATTCATATTGGTTCCTTATGCACTGTTGCAAAACCCCCTTGGTGACTGGTAGTTTGCTATCGCTCGTGCTTTGTAAAGTCAATAACACGTGGAACACAGAAATCCTTCATGGGAGATGTCAGCCTGTTACCGAACGCAGTAGCCAGGTAGTGTGTTTGCTCCTCGGCCTGATTAGTAATTGGCAGCTGTACCGTGTGCTTGAAACACTTGTTCAGATGATAAAGTATGAGCCTGATTCCAGCTCCCTTAGTTAGTTACTGTTGTGAACGACTGCCCCCGGTCTGAAGCTGTGAAACATTAGATGCTATTTAAAATGATATAAGTTCTTAGCTGCCTGTTTGGCCCCTGCCATCTGTTAGTGTGATTAACCCGGACGGATTCACAGGTGCAGCTTGAAGTGGCTGAGATTAAGCAGCTGGAGGCTGCTCTGACAAAGGAATGCGGTGGCAAAGATAATTGGTGAGTTTGGAAAAAGGACACTGCTTTTAAAAGAAGTTGTCTAGGCAAAACGCACCAACCCGGGCAATGTTAGCGTTCCCCTGGAAAGGACTGGTGGGTAGAAATCCCTTTTAGGAAACATCCCTATGTCTGTTGTCTCTTTAGAGCTTTATCGGTGTTGGTCAGAAAAGGGCTTGCAGTGTTTTTGATGTGTTAGCGAAGACGGTTGTGCTTCTAATTGGTACTGGGGGCTTTGATGGTTCATTGTGAGCGCAAATGGCTTTTGGAAGTGCATATAGTGAGGGGAAAAAAAAAGGGCCTGATGCAACTATGCTCTAATGTTGTGGTAATGATTCCTGCAAGAACTACCCAGCGATGTCTTCTGTAGCACTAGTGATGTTCTTGTAATGTGAGCTATCGTTTTAAGCCACTGTTAATCAATCTTGATTCGGGAGCTGGTGAAAGGCCATTGACAATATCTGTCTGCCAGGGATGGGGTGTGTACTTTAGTGGGGGTCAGTTGCACTTTCCCTGCTCAAAATGAAAGATGCCTCTAGAGTGTGTATGTTTAAACATCTTGGATGGCAGGGAAAGTGCAAACTCCTGCAGTGTAGGAGGGAGGAAACTGCAAGAAGACAGATTGCTCCTGAGCAGAGCGTTGCACAAACAAGTCCTCTCATGAGATTGCTCTTTACAAGGTGCCCACAAACTGCTGGGACTTCTTGCAAGCTGCAGAGTGGGTGCAGGGAGCAGCACAGCTTTCTTCCCAATGTTTGAGCACTTGACGGGAAGAGCTGGAACTAGAAGAGTGATCGTGGCACCGCATCCCTGCAAGAAGTCTGTTTTCAATGAAAAGTTGCGTCATAGTCACTCAGTTGGATTAATGCAACGTTGATGAAAGAGGGTTGTGATTTGGCAAGATCAGAGCTGCATGAACATTAGGGCTGGGAGTTGGTCCGATGCTTTTGCAAACCACTGAAGCTTGTGTACCCAGTGTCTTCTAAGCCTTTCCATTAGTATCGTTTGCCTTCTAGATTTTATATCATGTCCAAAAGGCCACATCTAACTTAAGAAACCGTTGCAAGACGGATTGAAAAGTGAAGGAGGAGTTGAGGAGCAGTCCAAGTCCTCCCTGTGCATGCCACGTGGCAGGCAGTGGTGGGTGATGGTCAAATGATGGTCAAATGGCCTTTGCCACCTTCTCCTGCCTGTGTTAGGCAGAGCCTGGGGAAGTTCAAGACCTTACAAGAGTCCCTAGTTGCTGCTCTTTAAGAGAAGAAGTCTTTCAAGTGTTTCCTCAATCATGGTTTGAGTTTTGCAGATCTAAAACCATTTAACTGATAATTTACATACAAATTACAGCTGCGATCATTAAGGATAAGCAATGGAAATTGCCCTGGTTATGCCTTTACTGATGGAAACAAAAGGCCATAGTCTTCAAAGGTTGTTGCTTTTTGATGAAACAATTCTGATAAAGTCCAGCTGTCCTGGCATGTTAATTATGATGTGATGAGGCAGGAAATGGCTGTAGTGCCTTCCACAGGAAACTGAACCTTGGCATTCTCATTCCTGCATATTTAAAGCTAAAGCAAACCTTTTAGAGCTGTTTTATTTAGGATGGTAAGTATTCTTTTAAGCTTGTGTATTTACTTTGCCTCTGTTACAAATACATTTTTCAGAGGCCAAGGTTTTCACATGCAGGCAGAGAGGCTGTTGAGGAAATCTAGCCTAATTTTCAGGGCTGCCCAGAAAATACAACTGCTCTGGAAACCAACGGAGGCTTTAAGTGGCTCCATAGCTGTGAGATTCTGGGAGAGGAGGGCACTCCCGTGTACACATGTGTGTTTGACCATTTGCCCTGTGTGTATTTTTAAGTAAAAGGCATGCATAGCAGATTTCACTCGGCTTTTGGTGTCCTTCTAGCTTGACAGATATTTTAGCTGTCTGAAAAAACACTCTGGTAGATTTGTTCCAGACTGCATCATGAATAGCTTTTTATTACTTCCAGCTTTTGTTGAAGGGATTAGTGCTGGTGGAAGGTGCAGGATCGGTTCCACTGCAAAATAGTCCTCTCTGCAAAATGACTTTGTTGGTAACTCAGTTTTCCCCTTTGTTGCCCTAGAGAGGTGCTTCAGCTTGGTTCTGGAGGGCCACCTCCAAGGCTTTTTCTCCAGCACCTTGACCTGGGACTTTCTTCTACAAAGTCAAGGGCTGATCATCATCAGTTCCTACTGGCAGCAGTGGAATATACATTGTTGGTACTTGTTGTCTCATCCTCATGATGATTTTTGAGAGGTGGCCCTAATTTAAGGGATTTTAATAATCCTGGCTTGGTGCTGGCAAGGCAGTAGACACTGTGATGGTTGCACTGAGGTCCACCAACAGTAATTTATTTGGGAGACCCCTGGGTAGCCCTGAAGATGCCGCTTTTCCTCCTTGAATTCTAGTCAGGCGACTGGAAGCTTTATGGCTTTTTTCCTTATCACCCTTTAAACAATTTCTTCTGGGCCAAGCAATGGTAAATTGGCACTAAGAACAAAAAGGTATCTAAATGTAATCCACATGCTGTTCTTTTCATGCCTTGAAGAATTTCAGAAAGGATGAAACAAGGTTCAAATTCATCAAATCCTGTAGAGTGGAAACCCACTCAAGGGAGCAGCAAAAATTGGATGTTGCCTAGAAGTGTTTTTTAATTAAAGGTCAAATACAATAGTCCTGAAAACCTTGGGGGAGAGGGAGGGTTTGATGTGGTCATTGCAGGCACACTATTGCCTGCTCGAGGTGCTTGTCAGGCAGCCTTGAGTTGACTACTTTTGTATTTCTTTGTGTTAGAGAAGTCCAAATAAAAATTGAGGAGTCCTGAAGTGAAGTAGTCCCCTGGGCTGCCTAATTTCAATTTCACATGCAGGAGATTTGCCTGATTAGATGTAATGTATTTGCAGTGGAGTGCAGTGTGGGTCAGCAGGATATTTTCTTCACTAATGAGAGCTCGAAAAGCAATCAGGAATTCCCACCCGTTCCCCTGCTGCTTGTTACCGCTCTGCTCCGGAGCCTGCCCTGTTGTTCCTGTGAACTTTTAACAGCGGTGCTACCTCCTTCCACCTGTCCTGTTGGCAAAGATGGGATGCGACGGACAAGGTCCGTAAGAGGAGACTGCACTTGGTCGTGTAGATTTGTTAACTACCTTCATTACTGCTTTTAGTGAACAGGGATGTTTTTCCTCTCAAGACAAACAGAAGCAGTAAAAGGTGCTGTTAGGTTATGACAATTTAATCTATAAAGAGAAATGCTGTGTGTTAATCGCATCGGCGCTGTAGGAAAGCACAAAATGAGGGCGAGCGTTACCGTTTGTGGATGTTGCTGCCTGTTTTTTCTCTTTTCCCTTAAACATACTGAGGAGCTGACAACATACGTTGCTACTACCTCGTGAAAAATGGTAGGATGTCTTGAAGTGTTTTCAACATGTGATGTCCGCATGTTTTTCTGTAAGCTCCCCTGTAATTCAGGAGCATTGCAGGTTATGCTCATGCAAGGGGAAGCTTTCCAAGCAGAGTCCTCTCTCCCAGCCCCAGGAGTTTCCTTTCCTCTCCTCTCCCCAAGGCACAGAACTTAGCTGCTTCTCTTTGGTCCTGCCTGCACAGTCCTGGCCTCGTCTCTGCTCCACCTCTTCCATGGAGCAAAGTTTTTCCTCCCTGTGCATTTGCTGCATACGAGGCTTATCAGAGTGCTGCTTTTCCAGGAGCAGGGTTTTTTTAAAGGGTGAGGGTTGATAAAAAGGGGGGTTATATATAAGAAAACCAGACGATGAGCTGCACTATAATGTGGTAGAAACCTGGGTGCACAAGGCAGCCTTGTTGGGGGAACTATTGGTGGATCCAGTGTGGATCCTGGGCAGCACCCTGATGGGAACTTCTCTTTCAAGTAAAAGAGTGAGCTTTCACGTATGATAACTTAAGAGCTGCCTGCATCAGGGCAGCATCACTGTGGGCGAGCTGTGGAGCCTCTGCTTTGGAGGTTGTCCTTGCCAACAACTGGATCCAGGATTTTCATGCTCTATACGAGTGAGAAGGTGTGTGTGATGGACGTGATGAGGAGCAACCATGCTGGCTGCAAAGTTGTTGGTTTGGTGTTGCCCGTTTGGGGTCAAATATAGGTATTCTGCTCCGAGATACCAATATAACTGGTTTGGATGGTTGGTTGGCTTTGACCTGCCAGAGTTTACTTTGACTATGTGGGAATTGTGGGTAGGGCCCAACGGTGGTCACCTTACCTTCCCTTGCGGAAGATGTTTAGTGATCCAGAGAAAATACCCTTTTCATATATCAATACCAACATGTATTTCCGCCTTCACCCAGTGTACTTGTAATGTAATTCGGTCTTTGCATGTAGTAGTTGATGCCTTTGTTTGGCTTTGTTTAAAACCTTCTGTTGTTTTAATGTGATCCTGTTTTAGCAAATAATGTTAACAGTGATTTTCCTTGCATCCCTAATTCACTTTAGTCTGTGTAACAATTTCTTAGTGTTGCAGTTAAATTTTCAATAGTTACCTGATTTTCTATTTTGATTACATGCACAAATTTGCTTTGCTTTTCTACTTCATTAATTTTAACACTAATTGCCACTTCAGGCAGAAAAAAAAAATCCCTTATCCTTCTTAGCATCATTATAGGACTTGCTTTAGAATGTTTTCTTTATACTGAGAGACGTTGTTAAAGGATTTATTCCTGTATTTTCTATCCAGCTGTATTTTTATTTAGAGAGGGGGGTAGCAGGATTTCTGAGTTTGCACTGATTGTAAGAACTGCTATAAATATTTGAGGAACGGAAGAGTTTATTTATAGTGGAGTGTTAGGCTGCTAATGAAGGAAATGAAACAGGGCTGAGAGAAACAGAGTTATTTTTCTGGACCCCTCTAGTCCTAAAAATTCCACACTAATCTGATTTGCTTCAGGAAAACTCCATTGTAAAATAAATTAATGTTTCCTACTATTAAACAGATCTTGAATCTTTAACTTTTTGAAAACTGTTCTGGTGAGACAACTGAGGCAATGCCATGCAGACACTGTGCAGTGTCACCAGAGTGTTGCGTGGATCCAGAGCATGGAACATCCTTGTGTGTGGATCTGTCTTTCCAATTTACTTCTTGGAGGGTTAAAAACAGATGGGTCGTTGTATGTTTCATTCTGCTGTGTTTGCCATACTGCTACGTGACAAATGATGGAGAACCTGGCTGAGAGAAGGGTTTCCATGTGGTCCTCATGTGGGCACAGGCTGGGCCAGGACACGGCAAGGAGTGAGGGAGAGCCCTGAAAGCCATGCCAGCAGCCAGTAGAAGTGATCACTTCAGTAAATACGGGTTGAGAGAGACACTCGCCACAGTGTTGGACATCAGTCAACATTTGGGCTTCAACAGTGGGAAATCTCTGCAAAATGATAAGCGCTATTGCTGAGTTTTGCTGAGCTACATTTACTCATTTGGTTTTCTTCCTCTTAAGATTGCAGAAACATGTTCCATTTGTAAATATATTTTGGTGGTTTCTTTGACAGTAGCAGTGCAATTTCCCTTGCCGTCGTTCACTGTAAGGTTTAGCACGCTGCTGGGCATGTAGGTACATTTATCCCCCTTCTAAGAGATGGGGAAGGGTTAAGGCTGATGCTTCCAACAGGTCTTCTGATTTGGTCTGTCTGGTCCAAGCCAAGGTCCAAGAATTCAAAGTTTGCTGAGCACTCTCAGTAATTCAACTTGAGGTCAAAAGTGTCTGATCATTTGAGTCTGCTGAAAACTCAGTCCCTCTCTCTTACTTGATGTACACAAAACAAAGGATATCTGGAATTTTATCATAAATTATATACTCAGACAGAGTAAAACTCTGGTCAACACTTGTGGCATATGATTTCCAGCCACATATTCTTTCTAAACCACACGCTCTCTGCTAAAACAAAGACGTGCAGCGCTTTATGTCTGTGGAAGGGGCTGGAAAGGGAACTCTGTTTCTAAATACTGATATTTCTGGATTTATCTCTTTGAAACAGGGGCACCGTATTGGACACATACAGACAAAATGGAGAAAAGACTACATGCGGTGCCAGCAGCAAACACTGTCAAGTTTCGTTGTCCAGCGATGGGAAACCCAACACCTACCATGAGATGGCTGAAAAATGGGAAAGAGTTTAAACAAGAGCATCGTATTGGCGGATATAAGGTACATTCTCATGATGTGATTTCGCAATTTCTGTTCTTGACCAAGTCTGTAAAAAAAAAAAACAACAAAAAAACCAAACCAAAACAACAAAAAAACAAACTTGCTGAAGTCAACAGAAAATCATTTAATGGGCTTGGATCAAATGTAGAAGCAAAAAAAAAGTAATTGTTTTCTTCTGGGGAAGCGTGAGTGGTTTCTTTGGCAGTTACTGAGCACTAACTATATATTCTTTTTTTTTCTCAAATTCAAGCTTGTAGCATAGCAGTGCAGCTAAGTGTTATTTATAGAGACTTGGAAAACTAAAGACTGACTTTGTAAAGCAGAGTAAGACACTTTTGCTCTATTAGTTTTCAGCTGCATTGTTAAAAACGTGGCCATCCACTCTGATGATTGTAGACAGTTTAATAAAGGAAGGGCTGGAAGTCAAAAGTTGTTATTTTCTGTAGAGTTTATGGTCTGTGAAACTGAAATGGGAAGTAGAATTTGAAGGAAAGTTACAGCAATTACTTACAAGGGTTTGTTTGAATTTTAAACAGCTTCAGATTAGATGTTTCATTCTAAATTGGTGGTTACTAATTAAGAGAGAGTTTTAGGGAGGCCAGCTAGCTCTGTGGGTTAGTGCACAGACCTTTAACCTCCTGGTATCTGCCTAGGTTAGGTCAGAAGTCAGGATTCGGTCATCTTATCCCGCTCCTTGCAGGGGATGGGAGCGTGTGACATGGGCAATCAGTTGGTGTTCAAGCACCATCCTGCCCCACATTCCTGAGTTACCGTAACCTCTTCTGCAGACTGTCTCTCCGTGGCTTCTTCACCCACCCAACACCTTAGCAACTTCTCTCCAAAAAAAGAGAAGTTTCTGAGTTGGTCACCTTGTGTCACAGTTGTTAGCCCCAGCCTAGAACCTCTGCTGAAGATCTCAGAGCAATTTGTCGTGGTAATTAAGACAGAAGTTAACTGACTTTTCCAAATGATGCAATAAGCTCAAGAGCGAGTCCTGAGGGTTGCCTGCCCCAGCTCCACGCCACTGTCTTACCCCCTCGATTGCAGTATTTTCAGGGTGCCGTGTTTTGCGATGCCCTGATGGAGCCAGGGTGTCTATTGCTTCGTGTGCTGTTGACTCAGATCCTGCTTCGTACAAAAAAAATATGTTTTCCAGTGCAGAGGAGGACAAGCTGTAGTCTCCTTTCCTCTCGAGCTGGATTTACTGTAGAAAGTGTCAATTTTTCCAACATTTGTGTTAGCAGAGAGAGCCCAGAAAATCTTTCTGCATGAACACTAATTATCTAAGTAGACTTTTCCATCTATGTTTGCTTACACCATAAATTACTGTTGCTTATGAGTGTACACCTGGCAACACCTTCTGCCTTTCATAATGCTGTGGAGTGTTAACGAATTGGCTACAGTTCAGTGATTTTCACCTTTCCCAGTGCTTTTTTAAAAGCAAAAAAAAAAGCCAATTAAAAAAAAAAACAAACCTCAACAAACTAATCCTGTCTTGGAAAATAATAGTAACTGTTGAGGTACTAACTGAGACGTTATTTGAACACTTTACATCTCATGAAGGGGAAATGCAGTTATCACTCTTGAAAACCGTGAAGGAAAATGTGTGTCTTGGAAGGCAGGATGGAGATACCTGATCTCTGGTTTGGGATGGTGATCTCTGGCAGGGTAAATCAGCCCGTGTGGGGCTCTGTTTTGCCATTGCTAACCCGTGTTAGTGGTCTGGGTGAGCTCATTTAGACTTGTGCCTGCTAAGTGGCACAAATTAAATTTTTGCTCATGTGTATTAAACATATACAATTTCCTAGGTATGTGTGTACTGTGGGAAGAAACCACAGACGCCTATTTCTAAAGCCAGCTGGATAAGTGAAGTCTGTACCTATAATTCTAAATCACAACTTCTTACATCTCTTTAGTCTGAAGGAAAAAAGGGGGGACACAGCTGTGGATTTTAGGCTTTCTTTTTGCTCAGAAATGAATAAAATTTTAAATGATGTGGTAGCATTTACTTACCATTGTCATTCTGCTTACATTCTGCTATGTGTATTCCAGGTGGACTGTTGGTGTTTTGAATAAGCATCTTTTTAAGATGGAAGCTTGTTTCAGGGAATGGGTGTTAAAGAATGAGGCCTCCAGAGATTCTGTGCCCTGTTCTTATTAGAGGAACAGAGTGAGGTCACTGTGGGCTTAGTTCAAAATTATTCTGAAATAAAGAGAGAATTGTATTTTCGTGACACCTCTATACCAACGAATTTGCAATGAAGGAATTGTCGGGAAGGACAGAGTCCATGTTGGTCTGTGTATCACAGCGACTCACGATAATTCTTGTACGCTAGTTTGTCTTGAATCTGGGCATTGCTGTATGTAAAGCATTGCTGCTGGAGATCTTCATATTCATAATACTTTGAGCAACTAGAAGAACAGGAACCAAGCTTGTCTGTATCTGCTATCACCAGTTGATGTAGCACTGTCTGTCCCTTTCGGAAGGGGCAATCATCCCTTGAAGTCTTTAAGAACAAAGTAAAGGGAAGGAAAAATGTGAAGCTTTCCAGTAATCCTTCAGCCACCTCTCTCCTGCTGCCTTGACCTAAAAAAAATCTCTTCTCTTATCGCAATCAGATAGTGGCCTGTAGCACTTTGTCCCACTGACTGGGGAATGTCTTGAGTCAATTTACACTCGGGCAGGCTAGCAGAAGGGTGTATATGCTGGCCGAGATAGCGAAATTCCTCCACCATGACTAACTCAGGGTGGTAAATTTAAAATCAAACTATTCATGATTTTTCAAGTTATAACCAAAATTCCTACAGCAAGGAGAAGGGAGTGAGTTATTGAACGTCTAAACCTTTTTTATTCTTTTAAAATCTGCCTTTAAAGTGATGATAACTCTTGCTTGTGCATTTAAAGGCATTTTATAATGTCTTTGAGTGATTAATATAATCGTCTATGAGAGACCACAGGAGCCTTTACTTTTCTGTCCACCACCCAGAAAGCAAATGTACTTCTATCGATTGTTACTGTTTAACAGGTGTGTGTTTTCACATATGCATTTTGATAAGCTTCATCACCACAGTCATCTTATACGCATTTAAATTCTGCTGGGTAAATACAGGGTAAAGGAAAAGTTCTGACTCCATAGGAAGTGTGAAAGCCTGTGGCTTTTGTAGGAATGTTCTGCACTTGTTCTCTCTGCCTGAGCCGCACCAGCATATGTCTGAACCATGCTGATTTCCATGGGGCATCATATTTAGGTTTTTAATCCTTTCTGTTGAAATTGATGTAAAATTGACCCCTTTTTACCATTTTATTTTGCTAAGTGACAGTTTTTCATGATGTATCTATTACTGGAAGACACACATTTTAAAATTAAACAGAACTGTCCACAATTTTTTTAGATGATACACCAAAAGAAAAATGTTTCTATGAAACACTTCTTGCTCTTTCCTAGATTTCTGACCAACATTTCTTGGCATTTTGATTCTGGTTTAGGTTTCCCACCTCCAGGCTATATCTTAAGAGTACAGTTGTATGCATTGGATGTTGATAATTTAGTTTAAAAATTGGTTTGAAGTACTTATTTAGAAGAATTGGTTAAAAATATGATGGAGAAAATGTCCAAAAAGAACACAGCAGTAATTTGCTAGAAGTGTCCATAGCTAGTCAGGAAAAAAACATGTTGAGATTATGTTTATTGTCTCAATCCTTTTGCAAATAAAGTACTATTTTTGGGCAAGAAGCACAGGTAAAACATGAAAATAGGCATTTCAAAGAAATAAAAAAACCCCAGATGGCAAAAGCTGTTGTTAAACTATGGTGACAAAGGGTCTGAAGGGTCAAGCTGTGATTGGGGATGCTTGGTTGTTCCCTGAATTTCCCTACACCAAAAAAAGGCAATGACAAATTGGAAGGGATATCCTGAAGACCAGCTGATGGCGTGGGTAAAACTTTGTGGGTATTCTCCAGGATTTTGAAATAACTCAATATGACATAGGGCTTCATGGAACAGAATAGTAGAAATAACAGGATAATAGCTGGCAAGGAGCTAGTCAGGTTGGAGAGCTGGAAGGGTTTCCCATAACTGATAAATCTCTGGCTGTGGACACTTGTCCTTTTCCTGGATCCCATATGCCTGGTGAGGACACTCCTGCTTTCCATGGCTTGTTGCTGCCCTCGTGTTTTTTTCCTGGTGGGTTAGTTCACGTGAGCTCCCCAGTATGTTGTCTGGCAGATGAGCTCAAGTCCCCTGTTTAAACAGCTTAAATGGATCCAGTTGGTATTACCCAGGGAAACTTGGGGAACATTTGGAGAGGTGTAGGACTGGTGTCTTCAGTTAGAAGGGCCCTAGTGAGCAACCTGGATGGAGCTAATGGTTTTAGCCTTGTCCTGGGTTAAGCAGTTTTGCTGCCCAAAGACAGGTTTTAATGGAACTAGGTCTCGAAGCCAGGTTACTTAACAAAGACCCTGTTAACAAAGCCTGTCCGATCCGGCTGTTGCAAACTGCGTGGTTGAAGGGACGTGGCAGGACCATCACGTGTCTGAGAAAGAGAGGTTCAATTTGGGAATCTTCAGCAGGAGATGTCATCATCCCCAGCAAAGGGGAGTGTTTCTGGGCTTTGCAACGCTGCACTTGTAACCAGAAAGCACTACGCCAGCAAGCTGGATCTAGTTGAATCCAGATCCATGACATAAATCCAGTTGTGTGACGATGTGTCACAAATGCTTTGGGCCTCTAGGGCAGTTGTTTAGCGTAAACTGAAAAGGCTTAAGCTGTTGTTTTATTATGAAGATATTATCTTTTCTTATTGGAGTTAGAAGAAGGGAAATTGCACAAATACTTAATGTCGCCATCCAGTATATCCACTTCTGGCTGTAAGTTAGTTAAGTTTTCTTACTGAATGCTAAACATATTCTTGTGTTTTCCTATCAAATTAATTACTTACAGCTTGTTACCAAATTTTATTTTGTTTTAACTTACGTGGATCCGTGAGCTGTTCTTCCTGTTTTGCAGCTGAATTGCTTAAAAACACTTGCTCTTGTTCTGAGAAGTGTGATGTAACTTGTCATGGCAAAAGGTTCGGGTCACTTTGACCAAGTCTCCCTCAAAATAATAAAGTAGTAAAAGATGTAATTCTTTACATAAAGAAGTAAAATATTCAAAATACGTAGGTGTTGTATTTGTTATTTGCTGATGGTTTATGACAGTGATTCTTCCTGACCCAAATTTTGACATTTCAGGTTAGCAGAATGGTGAGACAATAAAATAACACCAATAAACTCTTTCTAGCTTTATAAACTTAACTCTTCATCGTGTGAAAAAAATAATCTATAGCTTTGATGTATACCATCAAGAGGAGAGGCTGGGGAGAGAGGAGATGTAAGTCTGGGCTGGAGATTTTGAGGTGATGTCACACATTTCTGTGACATTACGTTAGCATCTATGCCTTTCACCTGCTGCTGGGGTCTCATCTACATTTTCTTTGTTTTTCAAAGCCCGCATGTCCAGTCGTTAGCTTCTATTATTATTAATGTTATTATTAGTGTTAACTAGCTAATGAGATAATTACTAGCTGGGGGGACTAGGAAAGCCAGGAGCCCCTTACAGGAAGGACTTTTCTTCCAAGCTTTGAACTGAAGGCATTTTTACCTCCAGCAAGTGTGAGAGCTAAGCTCTTGGCACCCGGGATGCAGCCCTGCGTAGCCTTTTCCTGCTGGTTTAGGACATACTCAATAATCAGCCATGAAGCAGGATTTCAGACCTATGGTTGTAATGATCTTTTAAGAATGTATAGTTACTGGAAGTGTCACTGAATGGTCTATAAATTTTTTTTCTGGTGTACTGCACTGAATTACTGCTTTCCATTTGGCTGATTAAAATGACTGTACCAGATTGTATTTTTATTCCATTTGCATTCTGTGTACTTTGCAGTTTAGAAGTTGTACATTACAGCTACATCATGTTAAGATCTTTGAACATTTTGTCAAAAATGTGATGCTAAAACAAGAGATTAGTGGATAGCCAACAAAAGGTCATTTTGGGAGCCAACTTATGATGCAAGAAATATATATGTGTACCAGATGACTCTATATCCTTCCAGTACTGGGCTGGATCCTATTTTCTGCAAGACTAATGCCAACGCTCCTTTTGAGTTCAAACAGGAACAGAATCAGCACCTTTAATACATTCTGTCCGAGAGGGATTGTATGAAATAAGTGTATATCCTTGTGCTCTGTTCCTGTGAGGATTTTCTTTAGGCATTTTTCATGAGGCAGCATCTTCATTTCTTTCTTGTGATACCCCAGAGCAGCAAGAGATGTAGCCACTGGGTGTTATCAGCAGGAGGGATCCCACACATTGCCCTTCTGTACTTTGTTTCTCAAAAATATGGGCTGTGTAATTGAGCTATTTGAGAAAAAAAAAATGGATGTTAAGGGATCATACCCATCCCATATTGCTGGTGGGTAGTTCATATTATCAGATGATTGTTTGGAGACAGATGGGGAATATGCTGAGGGTGTGAATTCGCTTTAGAGTGGATTGAGAGGTAAAGCCTGGTAAAACAACGGCTGCTAATTAGTGCCATCCTCGTAAGCCTGGTAGGACTGAGTGCACTAATGTGATGATGATGATGAGGTACATTTATAGCAGAATGCATGAAAGCTTTCCGTGCTTTCACCTGATCAGGAATAAATAAAGTATTTCAGTGTGCAGGATTGTCAAACAAGGACAGGAGAGGTTTTTTTAAACATGGTGACTCTTTGGAAAACAGTCCTTTTGGAGGGGGGGAGAGGGTGAAACTGTGCTAGTGAAGTTCTCAACCTCTATTATTGTAACCTGCCAGGTCCGCAACCAGCACTGGAGTCTCATCATGGAGAGCGTGGTCCCATCTGACAAAGGAAATTACACGTGCATCGTGGAAAACCAGTACGGATCCATCAATCACACGTACCATCTCGACGTTGTGGGTAAGTAGAACTCTGTCACATGCAAGATGATGTTTTTAATTAATTAATTTCTTTATTAAAACATTTAGAACTAAGCTGGTGCATTTTGCATTAATTTTGAAGGTGATTTCACAGTAGTCTATAGATTCCACTACATAACCAATTACTACATAACTGTCTATGTTCATCTGTCCCACTTGTGTCTGTAGGACTAATCTACCCATGCCTTGGCAAAGGTATCCATGTGTGTAAGTGAGTTCTTGATGATGTGATACACCTACAAGCTTACCGTGACAAACAAATAAATACTCATGCAATTTTAATTGTAATGCATTACAATTTAATTATTACATGTACAATTGTACTAACACAGATGTTAATTGCAGGTGTGGAAACTGTCCAGTGATCCTTTAGATTGATGTTATTAAAGCTGAAATTATTTTTTTTGTCTTTTTAAATGACAAGCTAGATGCTTGGTGAAGCTAGTGCAGATCTGGAGCTTTAGGAAAGGTGCTTTGCATTCACAGCAGTATAACAGAAATCCAGCTGTAGCCTGTTGCATGGGCTGTAAGGAGTTCCTAAAATATAGGTGACAAAAATTGTGAAGAAATGGTTTTATTTGAGGACAAACTCATAACAAACTGTCTGAATTCTTAGTAGTAGCAAAGTTGTGATTCAACAGGACTATTAAGCACATGCTTAGTAATATTAACTTCATAATACCAAAATCCTGTTGACTTTAATAAGGCTTACACAAATTTATTTAAGTGCTTAGATAAATGAGGGCTTGAAATCTCAGAAACCAATTCCATTCACCTCTACTCTTGATGATTAGCTTGGAGGGGTGTGAGCAGTTTCATTGACTCTGAAGGCATTGATGTCCAAAAGTAATCAGTCTGGCTGTTACAGTAGGTCCAGCTGGTAGTACCTTTGGGGATCTGAGAGGCAGTTTCTCAAGTGTCTTGAATGGGCTTTGCTCTCTCCAGGCTTGTGAGGTGATCTGAGTGTCGCAAGCTCAGCGAAAACAACTTTTGATCAATCAAAATTGAAAGAAAAAATGAATTTGATTATTGTAAGCTATTTTTGGCTGGTGACTGACAGCGCAACTTATTTTCTATGGAGAATCTTACTGTGAGTTTGGGTTTATAAGACCGAAACAGTGACAAAATTTTCATTTCCCTATTTCTTGATTGTTTTTTACATGGATAAAAATGAATTTCTTGTGTTGTTTTGGATGCTCTTTAGAAGTAGTGTTTTATTTTGTCTGTGACCCCTAAATCTGCAGGAAACCCCTAAACCCGAAAGAAAACAAGTGGCATCTTCTCAGGCAGCAAAAAATAAAGACTTTCCCCACAAAAATGCCAGTGAAAGCTAGCCTTCATGGAGTAGAGGAGGAAAAATATAATTTGGTGATGGGGATGCTGTCAGGCTGAAGCCCCAGTACATTTAAGTCTTCAAAGTCAGTCTGTGAACCACCCTGTACTGGGTTTCAGGGAGTCACCACCGACAGCAGTGAGGATCTTTGTAGCCTTGGCAATGTTTGGTTGTGCTCAGTAGAGTGAGCTATGGGTATTGGTGAGGTGAACCGAGCGACTGGCGAAGCCATCTTTGGACACTTCTTTAAACAAAGTTTATGGAGGGTGCAGCAGCAACGGCTGCCAGAGATGGTAGTAAATTGTCTTCTGAGTGCCTCTGTCTTCTGATGACCACCTCACTGGAGGGCATAGGCTGCTTGTATGGGCTTGCCAGGGACGAGGCTCGATTTATAGAGCCTAGCCCAGAAGAATGCAAGGAGATGAGTTGTGGAATTTTTGGAGGTTTTTTGGGTTTTGGAATTTTTTTTCTTAAGCCTTTAGAGAGCCTAGATTGACTCAATTTTGATTTTGGTTAAAACTGGTTTTTGGTAGGCTGAATGGGAGGAAAAAGCCAGTTTTGCAATACTGGGAGTTTTACTTGTTGAAACAAAACTGGTTAAAAATTCCCCTTCACTTCTCTGTCCCTTGCTCTGTTTCCTTGTTACCACCCCAGTGCCCAGTCTGGCATGTTTCATGCTGACCATAAATTTCTTCACCCATTTTTTTCTAGCAAATGTCTCCATGGATGATGTGGTCACTTGAGCAAATATTTGTCAGGAGCCCTCTCACCTCCTCTCCCCCTTTGAGCCATTTGAATGTCTCGCATTGAGGAATATTATGCAAAAGTTTATTTTTCCTGGCAGTAAATTATAGTGACCTGCATGAATGAATGGAATGGTAATAAGGATTATGTCATTTATTTAAATGTCTATTCCTTTCCTATAGAGAGGCAGAAAAGTAAACAGTGAGGTTTTTCAAAAGTGACTGGTGATTTGGGATGCTGGGTACCCAACTGATGGCTTGCTAAGGAGCCCCTGAGCAAATATTCAGCATTTTCTGATGCTCAGACCCTATGAGATAGCAAACCTGAAATCCAAAAGGCTCTTCTGCAAACCCCAGTCTACATCTTGGAGTTCTGCACACTTAATCGTTTTACTTCCTTTAATTTTGTGAGTTAAAGAGGGTAAATTGTTAGTTTACTTTGAAAATACATGTATGGGAATACATTCCCTAAGATACCTGTGTTGAATTACTGTAAGTCTTTCAAGAGATACAGCACTGGGACTTCAACCTAGAAGGGGGATTGATGTTGGAGAGCTCAGCCGTTTGTGTTGCTGAAAGCTTGTAATAATCTTGGAGGTTGGGCATAAAATTGCTGAAGCAGTAAATTAGGGCTGGCCAGAAGGGGTTTTTCTAGTTAAGACAGTTCTACAGAAGTTAGTTTTGTGCTTTTTTTTTTTTTTCTGTTTTCCTGTGAATTTTCAGTTCCCACAGGGCCGTGGAGGGTTGTGGATGTTTGTTTAGAAGCAATTGCACATGTAGACCGCATCTTAGAAAATTCAGGTCGTAATTTTAGGTCAAGTTCTGTGTAGAAAACTTGTCAGTTGAAAGCCTCTGAAATTGCTTTTCCTATATGGTTTAACTGGTTCCAGAGCTGATTAAGTGTAAGTAATAGAAAATGGTATTAAACATGGTAATGTATTACACTAACATGAGCATCTGACTATATGGTGTAATGTAGAGAACCCTCTGATTATGTCACAGATTTGGGAGGTATCCCAGCAAAAATTGTGCCAAAGAATGACACAATGCTAGTTAGGAATATCCAGTATTACTCAATGCCAATAACTTTCCAAACTTTGAACTCTTTCTGACAATTAAAAGCCTGGAGCCAGCAGGGCTGAGTAGTTTTCAGTCAGAATGTAGGTGTGAAGTATTCTCATTTTTACCTTGTAATTACTTGCAAGAACCCTCTTAAAATAGTCAACTCAGCTCAGATGGTCTCATTCAAATTTACAAACTTGGCAAAACTGTCACACTGAATTTTTTACAATGGGAGCAGAAAATACTGAAGAAAAAAAGCATCAAGTCCTTGGCAGCCTCTCTGTGTTGCACAGGATACTTGTGCACGTTGACAGTGTTAGTGGGGAATTGTCCAGTCCAGTTGGCCAGGATTATTCTGTGTTGGACAAAAGTTATTCTTTCAATGTTCGGGATACCCCAATCGACTGCCTTTTCCTCTCTCCTCCTCCGCCATTTCAAAACAAGGACTTCAACAGGCTGTACACAGGGCTTTGCTCGGGGATATCAATCAATGTGTTAGATTACAGTGGCAGCAAATAGTGGCGATACAAAACTCCGTTAAGGATCCTGTAAAAGGGAGAGAAGTCGATTTTAGCTTTTTATTGGAGTACTACTCAAAAGCTTCAATTAATATCGGATGCTTATTGTCCAAGGCAACATGCCAGCGCACAGTAATTGCTTACAACTGAAATGCGGAGAGGCTGGGAGAAGGAAATGTCACTGTCCATTTTAGAGATGAAAAACCGAGCTGTGGAGCGATGAAATTTCTTGCCCTGGGTCACACAGGAAGCTGGTGGCAGAGCCAAGAAGTAAAGCTGGTACTTGAATCCTAATCCAGTACCTTAATTAAAAGAATGTTCTTTCCCTTGCACAGTTTAGCCCATCAGCTGTATTTTCTTTTTTTTTACATGCAGCTGAAGTGCCTTTCTGTTCTTTTGTATTTAACAGCAGGTAGAAACTCACATTTTTATAGTAAGCTTACTACTAGGCTAACTCCATTCTCATTAAACATATAAAGTTGTGCAGTCTTAAGGGAGAATAAATGAAAACGATGTGATTTTCACTTAGGAGTTGTATTGTAGTGAATCCGGGTTGAAGGAAGCAACGTGGGAATGCAGCCGCTGAGACTTGTATATAATTAGATCACACTTGGATGGCAATTATCGCTAGAGTACAGTATCAGCAGCATCAGTTCTGTTTAAGCATAGAAGTAACTAATTGAATTTATATTTTAATGGCAGAAAAAAAAAAAGAGAAGGTTAGCCTTTGAACACTCCTAGTGCAGGTAGCCATTTCTGTCCTATTTAATGTCATCATCCAGGGAAACAAAAGGCTTGGTTTCTGATGGGGTTCTGCACATTACCTCATTTGCTGGGTTTTATGAGCAGCTGCCATAGCACGACATGTTTTCCAAGACCGTGTAAGAAGTCCCTGCTGTTTACTATAAAAATGAACATAACTTGTCACAAATACATATATACATATATATTTTTTTAATTCCTTTTGCAGACAGTTTAGCTGTACTTTGGCCAGTTCCTAATTCACCTAATAGCCGTGTTTTTGCTTCTCATTACTGAGGCATGAACACCAGAGGTGGCAGATACCATACAGTTGTCCCTTAATGGTAATTTGTGTTTTCGTATGAAAACAGTGTGAGAATAACTTATTTTCCAGGAAGCATTTTAAATTACGTCAGCTTAAACTTGTCCCCAGAAATCTCATGTACGAGTGGTTTTACTGATGGGTGTGCAAAAAGCCCACTTTTATTTTGAACTCTTAGAGGTTTAGAGGGACTTAGGGTGAATTTTATTCTTGTTTTTTACAGGACGTTATAAAAAAAATCTTTTTGCTATTGATACGTCAATGTTTATATTTCCCTTAGTTAAGAGAGAAGAAAAAACTTTGCTTTTGTTTCTACTCAGTTTTATTTTTGGATTTTTATGTGCTCTAGCTGTGAACATGGCACGGACACATACTTATTTTTTTTTTTTAAAGACATGTTTCCATTGTGTCATTCCTGAATTCATAGAAACATATGCATTTTTATTTACTTTTTCCTGAGGCTTGTTTTGTCAAAATAAAGTTCAGAACTAGTTTGACTGAACTATAGTACTTTCCTTAATTTCCAAACAATTATTGTTAGGATTCATACAAAAAAAGGAACTGACACCAACTAAATACATGCTTTGGACCTTTCATCACTAATGTCTAGAAGGAGTTAAATGTAGGTATTACAACCAAGCCTAAACTTGCCTTGCTGGCAGATGTGCTTGTCGTTGTTGACTGGCTCTTTATTTACACGGACAAGCTTTGGCTTGACATCTTCGCCCAAGCGCTGGCGGCATGGGACATGATGAGACAGGGGCTGGAAGTACGAAGGAATCCATGCTGATGCTTGCCCTCAGGTATTTGGTTAGGCTGAGAGGGAAGAAGATTTTATTTAAGGTACTGATAAACCCGAGCTTGGACCTTACACCTGGCACTAGGCTTTTGGCGAGGCGTGTGCATCTGAGAAGAAATTACACAAATTGTTTAGTGCTGGAGGCTGTGCGGTTCGCTCCCAAAAACAAAGCCCACAGTGTGATGGTTCAGCTGAGGGGAAACGAAAGGTTCCCCTCCCCACCCTGCCTGTCTTAATAAGGTAAAAATAGTCCAACCTCCTAGTTTTTATAGCGTTAAAGCTTCTGGTTTCATTGGAGTAGTCTGGCTAAATTACATTTTACGGACAAATACTAGTGTCATTACTTCATCCGCGGGGTGAGCGGTGAACTTGTCGTGTTTGGAATGCTTCCTGCAGAGTCTGCTGGGGGAGGACTGGTCTCCCTGTCCCACTTTCTGTCTTATTACAGCCCCAAGGCAGGTATTTCTCTTTCTTTTGATGAATGATGAACAGGATATTGTTTCAGCTCTGTTATTATCATTTTTAATCATGCCTTCTAATTTGTGCACTATCCTACTCCTGGAAATGCAAGCAGGAATTTGCAGGAGTTGTCTGAAGATGCTAACAGGACTGTTGCCTTAATGTGCAATTGGCACGTGTCGAAAGCCGTGTCTGTGCCTAGTAAGAAGGGCTTTTTGACCTGATTCAGTCTTTTCTAGCAAATTTGTTACTGAAGAAAATGGCAAGTGCATTCGGCAGTGAATTGAGTCATAGAATCATTGAATGGTTCTGTTGGTCAAGTTACATTTTCTTAAAAAAACAGCGAGGAAAGCTTTGAATTATCACAAATATAGAAAAATCGTAAATGAACTGTGGTACAGACTGGGTGAACAGACCATATTAGTGGCAAGCACAAGGTTATTATTAATCATGACTGCTTCATTAATAAAGGAGTTTGGAACTGCATTTCATCACATTGTCCCCGAGCGTGGAAGGAAACACAGAGGTGGGACAGCCTCATGGCTGCAATGGGATAGCTGCCTGTGGTGGGTGAGATGAATCCTGACTTGAGAGCACTCCACTGGTGGTTTTGGGGATGAAACTAGGATTAAAAGAGATGTAGCAGAGGTGGAAGTGAAGAGAGATAGCACTCGGCGGTAGGCATCAGGAGTTGTGCGTGGCTCTAATGAGCTGAGGCTGGGGTTGATGGCACTGGGATGGAAGAGTGAAAGGGTATGGGGAGTCATTGCAATGCAGGAGAGACAAGACCTTGAGGGATGGTACTGGGGTGAGATAGGTAAGAGAGTGGGAGAGATCTGGCAGTACCAAAATGTGGACAAATTGGTAAAATGTGAAATTCTGTGGCTATTAGAGAAGACATTGTGCTTACAGCCTTCATGTTGGTATCCTCTCACTACTCTGCAAACAACTGTGAGACTTGAAATCCAGCGGTGACTGTGTTTTGCAGGTTTTCAGGTTTTTAAGTCATTAGGTCATCTTTGGATTACTACCATTCCCATGGTGCAGCTTCAACAGCAGTTTTTCCATTTAAGCATAAAAATAAAGTGAAAGCTAATTTAATTATAATTTAAAAGCCACTGTAAAATCAGTCTGTTAAGCACTTTTGAATTTTGAACTGCTCTGTAAATATAAAATATTAGGATTGTTTTTTCTGGTTGCTCTTTAAAAGGTTGCATGGATATGTTGAAATTTTTGACTGTTCATGGAAGAAAAACACTGATACTGGCAGAACTTGAGCTGAGTGAAGAGGGCAACTTGACAGTCTGTTAGTTGGAATAAAGTTAGTCTTCACCATTTTTACAAGATGATTGTGAAAGTCTCAAATTCTATATACTTTTCAGAAAACCATAGAATGGTTTGGGTTGGAAAGGACCTTGAAGATCATCTAGTTCCACTCCCTGCCATGGGCAGGGACACCCTCCACTAGCCCAGGTTGCTCAAAGCCTCATCCAGCCTGGCCTTGAACCCCTCCAGGGATGGGGCATCCACAGCTTCTCTGGGCAACCTGGGCCATTGCGTCACCACCCTCACAGTGAAGAATTTCTTCCTAATATCTCATCTAAATCTGCCCTCTTTCAGTTTATAACCATTACCCTCATCCTATCACTACACTCCCTGATGCAGAGTGCCTCCCCATCTCTCCTGTTGCCCCCTTCAGGTACTGGAAGGCTGCTATTAAGTCTCCTCGGAGCCTTCTCTTCTCCAGGCTGAAGGGATTTTTAATTTTTAGGGATTTTTAATTTTTAGGGATTTTTAATTTTTAGGGATTTTTAATTTTTAGGGATTTTTAATCAGTGTCACAGATGAGGTGATCAAAACAGTTGCTCTTAAATTGTTCATGTATTCTGCACTTACAAGTGCGTGTACATGCATTGGTTAGTGTTTATGTCCGCAGCGTTGTATCTGCTATTAGATTGGATTATATTAATTACTGAGCAATGTAATTTCATTTCAGCAGTTGGCTTCAAATGTGTGTTCCCATTTGACATCTGTGCTAATGCACTGCCTAGAGTTTGTGAAACCCACCTACGTATGCATTTGAATTAATATTCCAACAAATGACTTTTTTTTCCACCCCCTACTGTTCAGTGAAATTTTCTCAGGAAGTGGTTCTGGCACCTGCTGCTCAGCCAGAGGCTGGTGATGGTGCTCTCGTCTCTTGGCTTTTCGGGTGTGTACGCTGAAAAGCAGGAAAATGTGGGTGCAGAAGAGGGGTCAAGAGCTACAGAAAGTAAAAAAGAGAAACTTTCTTGTTTTGGAGTACAAATTTAGTGTCCGAGCATGGCCAGCGTAAGTGCTTGCTATGAACGCTGTTGCATCTTGCAAACTTTATTTGGATTTACCTGAGTTACTAGAAATATAATGACAAATGTGTGCAATCAAGGTCTTCCCAAGAGCAGTGAAGGAATGCTTCAGCATCTGGTCCAACATTTAGAACAGGTTCTGGATTCTGTGTTGCAGAAGTGAATGTGATCCTGATGGTGGGATGTCTCCCCTCTTGACATGGGACTGCGTGATGGCAAACTTCACTTCACTGCTTTGATCAATATAGCAAGTGTACTGTGTAAGAAAAGGGGGAGAAGTGTAGAAATACTAAGAGGGCTTTTAAAGGTTTACATAATCTTTTCAATTTTACTTTAAAGGCAGAGCTGTTTTCAGGAAAGGAAATTTGGAGGATGAACAATATGCAATCAGGTGGCAACATCAGCAATAACTCCTGCTGTGTGCTTTATGGTGTCACTGGGTGTACTGGTGGGTTAAACCCACTGCAGCTGGGAGAGGACGTCATCCCCATGGGAGAGATGCTTTTTGCCAGGCATATGGTAGACCTTTGTCAGAGCCCAGTCCAACCATGCTGGACACCAGCGTTGTCTCTGGGTGTTATAAAGCGTCTGAGTGCTGGGAGCTGTGCATGGTACAAAGGATGATATCTCCATGTGTAAAAGTTAATGCAGTCTCTGGAAATGGCCAGAGCAACGAAATTTTACCACTTGTCTGTGAGAAGTCGCAAGTTTTGTTTTTTTTTTTTCTAGTTGCTTGTAGCCTTTTTCTTTTAGGGTACACTGAGAAGAATTTGAGTGAAAATTTCAGTTCCTTGTAGTTCTGTTTCATGTGTTTTTTCATACCAAGAATAAGGCCTCCCCCCGCTTTGTTCAGACACGTGTGAAGCTTCTGCTTCTGCGTGCACTGTGCGAGGGATACTGCAAGCGAGCTCCAAGATTAGTGTTGTACAGCTCTTGCTGCTATGGCTTTTTCTGCTGGTGAAGCCCACACTGTGTCAGCCTGACAATAGGGCTTTGCTTTAAGGACAAACTGGTCTTAAAACTCTTTTTATAGTTTGGTGTTTTGAAACAAGAGTGTTCACGCTGCTTGCCTTAGCCCTGGGCTTGCTGGATGTTCCTGTCTCTTTTAGCTGTCTGATAGACATGTAATTGAAAGGATAGCGCAAAAAAAGTTCTGATTGTGATTTCTTTTTTCCCCCCTTGCTGTTTTCACTGACATCAACAGGCTTTGTATCAAGCCAAATAAGTCAGTCTCGCTTGTTTTCTTTTCCCGGCTTGCTGCCAAATGAGAAAGAGGTGTGCAGATGAACTTATGCTGTAAAGGTTTTATGTGAAGATGGATTTGAGCTAAAATGCACATAGGACAGCAAGCTGGAGCTGTGCTGTAGAGCTATCCAAACAGGCAGATGGGATAACATCAGTGGGCGCTTTGCCTGCTGGAGAAACTGCCATTACTTCAAGTTGGAGGTGAAGGTGGTGAAGCCAAGGACAAAGAGCTTGAGCACATCTGATTAGTTTCTGTAGAGATTTTTTAAAAGGTGTACTGCCTTTTACTTGGCTGACCTTGGTGAGCAGAAGGGCTTTGGCGGCACAGGGAAATTGGATGGGTAGGAGGCTGTCTGTCTGCTTCTGGTGTCTGTGATGAAATTTTAATCTTTAGAATTTATATTATTTAATAGCCAGTCTTAACATGTTTAATTTTATGAGAAAATGTTCAGTGTCAGCAGGGAATGTATGGAGTCTGTCTCCTTTACTGTCTCACTTTGTGGTGGTTGCTGGTACTGATCCGCAAACCAAAGCAAAGATGGATGTTTGGACCTAGTAGTTAGAAATTGTGTGGCACAGCAGCAGATAGAGATGCCTGAAGTTGTTATAAAAGGCCTCTAAATTTGAGGACAGAGGTAGTTTGGAAAGTGGTTATGCGGGTTAGCCCCTCGCTCCCATCTGCATGAGCTCTGGGCTTTGCTGTGTCCACTGGTGAGGGCCAGGAGCTCCACCCACAGCGATACCCCTTGGAGCTCTTGGGCACCAAGGTGACTTCTTTGAGTAGCGTTGGGCCAGTAGGAAATGCTACACATGGAGACTCCTGCTGCAGAGGAACACTGAATAGTATGAACTTCTTTTAGCTAATGCCTATGGATGAAAGATGCCAAAATTTGTGAGGCATGATTTCAGCAGCACTGGTAATGCTGGTCTGATCCATAAGCTGTTCTGCTCAGCTGCCTGAAAGGCTCCTGTTCTTTATCAAATGTTCTTGCCAGGGATGGTCTTTACCTCTTAGTGTTTAATGACAGTGATCTGTTATTCCTTGTAGCCTTAAAGCATCTTCTGATTATGCAGAGTTTGGGAGGAGAGCATTGTCCCTAAAGTGCAGTGGATGCTACCCTGGTGTGTATAAATTACCTAGGAAGCGATGATTGGAGGGGTGTGTATGTATGTACGTATAAATGGAACATGACAGTTCAGCAGCACTTCTGAATTGGCCATATACAACATGCAGAGCTTCACGTTACGCAGAAAGGAAACCAAACTGACGTGCAGCTGGTAGAAGCCACTCAGCTCCTGGCTCATGTATAGATAGTGTATGACATTAATTAGCAGAGGCGTTTTGCCTACACCTGCTCAGTTGTTTCTGATCTTTTGGAAGAGCAGCCAGCACTCAACCTTACTTCTCCACGCTGTGGAGCAATTTGTGGAGTTAGCAGTGTTTTCCTTCCAACGTTTCATAGAGTGCAGGCCCCCATAAGCAATTGCTTCTTGCTGGAAAAAGGAAGTGAAGGTTTGGCTTGGCCTGCATGTAGAAAGCTACCTTGAAGGAGGAAATTCCAGTGGGGGCTCTGGCATCTGTTTGGTTAGACCCCTCCTAAGCCATTCCACCTAGGAGTATGCAGAGCAAGTGTAGTTCCAAATCAAGTCCTTTGTATGAGCTTGGATAATGTTGGATTTATAGAGAAATCCGAATTGCAATTCCTCATGCCTTGGCTGCTCTTGGAACTCTCCTCAAAAGAGCTCTCTAATTCAGAGAGCAATAGTTAATCCAGCCTCTGAGTGCTTGTGAGCTGAGCCCAGATTTGCAGCTCGTGTAGGTGGGATCTTTCATGAAGTACAGTGATCCTTGTGTCTCTCCTCCCAAACTGCTTCCTTTGCTGTCAGCTAGGGCAGGATGGAAACTTGAAAGGTCTTCACTCACTGAACGGTGAGGGACTGATAAACGTTTAATCTTTCTTTTAGTGGTTGATATTTAGCCCAGGTGTCACGAGGTACATTGGTTCTGTGGGAAGCTGAATCTGTACCTGAGAGCTTTTGCCTTCCTGTCAAGTTCAGACTGCAGTTACGTCACCCAGAAAGTCAGCATAGAACTGTATTTCCTGCTGGAGTGATTTTGGGAATGCCATGGGTACAGTTTGTGAGGGCGTTCCGCGTGTCCCAGAGATGGGTGACTCCACTAGGTTCCCACTCCACAAGGCTTGTTCATGGTTCAGTTGGTGGCATGAGGGATGCGTTCAGCAGATGTGCATCTGTCTGTAAAGTACCTGCCAAGGACACCCCCAGATGTGCTGCCTGATTGGATAGGGGAGGACACACACAGTTAATTTGGGGACAGAGCCGTGTAGCAATGTGTTCCTTCATCAGCAGTGCTGCTCCCTGAGCTTGGTGGCCTTCGGAGACCTCTTGTGTTAGGTACATGGCTCAGTGGAAGTGGTGGGAGAGTGCTGCATGCTGGGGAAAAATGAAACATGGGAGAAATATTTCAGTCCAAGTGTATGATGAAAAAGCTGTGATTGATCGTTAAGGCTGAAGAATCAGTCTTGCAAGTTTGGGATGCTAAGCCAAAGACAAGGCAAGAGCCTGTGATTACAGTCTGGGCTAAAATGCTGTAGGATGCTTTTGAGACCCATAATTTACAGGATAATTAGCATTTTCCAGAGCAACAGATTTGCACAATCAGAAGGAAGGTGGGTGGGAATGGGCCGTGCTTTCACTGAACAGGGTCCAGACTGCTGCTGGAGACTTCCCGAGCTCGGAGTCGGGCAAAATGAGCAGCTAGAGCTGAACGTGCTGTGCTGACCAGGGCAAGCGAAGAAGAGGACATGGCAGGGCTGTGTTTTCAGTTAAGCAGAGAGACAGCTGGAACTGCTTCATTTTTTATTCAGTGACGACTGAATACTATCGATCCGGAAAGATTACGGATGCACTGAGTGTCATCATTTGAGGAACCCTCTGTAACTTCACAGTGGCAGCCGTCAAGATGATTCCTTAGGAGTCAGTAACATTTCAAAACTGGTATTATAGACTCTGATAAATGTGTCTAATTAGAAATTGTGAAAATGAATTAGATAACTTTTTTTGTCCCTCCCCCCTCCTTTCTCCCCTTAATTGAGGATCTCTCCGTTGTCCCCAGAACTCATGTTTGGTCTTGGATTAGCTATTCAGCTTTTATTTTCCTAGCCTGCACTTGAATCACACATTTGCAAGGAGAGGAAACAAGCATATTCAAAAGGAGAAAATAAAAGTAGTTTTGTTTTTTTATTTAGCTTTTTGAAATGAATCAAATGCCTTATCCAAAGTCCATTGAATTCCATGTGAGTTTTTCCCCTGACTTCAATGGGCTTTGGTTCTGGCTTTTAGCTCCCATGGAAGGTCCTGAACTGTCTGTCCTAGGGTGACAAGGAGCCCTGGGTAGACAATTACCAGAGCTCTTCTCAGCCCCTGGCACAGCCAAGTTGCTAAGGAGACTTGGCGTGGGGATGGGCCCCAGAGCTCGCCCCTTCCGGGGTTTTTGTCTCCGCTCCCTGCCAAGGCACTCCAGTAGCGGCAGAGCCACTCTTTCGGTCACAATACTCTCTATTTCAGCCTCCGGCACCAGCAAATGCTGCCCTACATCTTCCCTCCATTGGTGTGCTTGGCGAGCAGCCTCCCTTCCTGCAGTTTTACCATCCCTGTACCAGGACCAGAGCGGTCAGGTCGGGTCTTCTGGTCTCCATTGGCTGTGGAACTTGTTTCTTGGCCTCTACCACCCACCACTGTACCCCACTGTCTTCCTCTCACAGATCTGCATCATGACTTTTCCTGTCGCTCTCCTCGCTGATTTCCCTTGGTGTTGGCTGCAGCTGGTCAGCAAAAAAAAATAAATATGGAGGAGATAAAGCCAAGAATGGGAGAGAGATGAGGCCCTTTGGTAGGAACCACCACTCCAGGGACTTAAACTTCTTAAAGAGCCAATTCTCAGGACTCCCTGTGAAGTGGGCAGGCTCCAGTTGTCATTTCCAGAGCAGTTCTTCCAGTCACTTCTCCCTCCACTGTCTGTGGCAGGATGGGCTCCCAGCCATCTCCAAGTGTCCTGCAGGGCTGGGAGCTCCCTGGGCAGCTCCCTCCATTGTGCCAGCTCTTAGGAAACTTGGAATTTTACATCTTTCCTGGATTCTTTGCAGTTTTCTCTCTTGGGGTAAGGTTTTCTGAAGTTTTAATATTAACAGACTAAATGACAGTTTCTTCTAAGCCATCAGGCAGGTGTCTTCATCTTTTCAGATAGTGAATCTGTTTGTCCATAGATAAGCAGAATTGCTCAAGCAATTCTGAGTAGAAATTCTCAAGCCCTGGGCACTTTTATGGTGGTGTAAAATCGAGATGCTTGTAGCCTTGAATGTGATGTTCCTCACGTGAGCAATCATTTTTGCTCTGCCTTTTGTAGACAATTGACTCCTCAAACAGGGATGTTCTTGGTTTTGTATCTAAGCTGTAAATTGGAGAAAGCAAGCTGATGTCTGTTTGATTCATTAACTTCCAGATCAATATACGGATTTATTTTTTTTAAATTTTAAACTTTTTTAAACATCCATTACATTCCATGTTAAGCATCCCTTACATTTCAGTTGAACTAGGAGGGTCAGTTTAAGAAAGCAGGACATATCTGTGAAAAACTTTGTAGGGCCGTATGTAGTTCACCAAGTAAGTAATATATATCATAATAAAATAAATATCTATTGCTTTATATGGTCCTTGTGATATAGTGTTTAGTATGCTTGAAGACAGCTAGTGTATGGGGGATTTTTTTCTATTGTAGCTTATGCTGTTGACTTGTTTTTGAACCATGTTGCGTTAGCAGCAAGAGCAAAGCACTAAAACTTCAGTGGTCAAATAGTAAAGATTTATTTCTTGAGGTTCTGGTTCAATTCAATATTAATTATCAAGGGGAATATGGAAATCAGTAGGGCTGCAGATCTATGAGTTTGATTGCCAACTTGTTTTCTATGAAAATCTTGAAAATATGCTGAAGCAGAGTCCTTAGATGTGTGTGGCTTGCAGAGAAATAGGAAAGGATAACATCCCGAATTGTCTATTTCCAAGAAATGATACTGTACAGAATTATGTTTAGTCCTTTGTAGTTAGTGGAAGTTTCTCCACATTTAGTTTTTTTTCCCAATGCAGCGTGTGTTTATTGTGGTATAGACTCCAGGAATGTCATGAAACCCTGCTGAATTTGCATCGTGATGGTTTTCCTCTGTGCTGTGTGGGCAGAGGAATACTCCCTTCTGCTGAAGTGGGGGAGTTGACGAACACTAATCATTGCTCCATATGTTGGAGGACAACTAAAGTTTGTTTTTAACACATTTACCCTCAGAGAAGAAATTTCATGAGTGGCTATACATACACACCTATAGGTATGCACGCACTTTATTTAATTTTAAAGGAATTTGGGACCAAGAATTTAAGAACTTTGCTTTCACTTCTCTGCTTTCCCTCCTCTTTTTTGGTAGAGGAAACGTTTGACAGTCATCAATAGGAGATTAAATCGTTGATGGCTATCGGGATAAACTAAACACATTTTGTGTGTTGATGCTGGCATAGTAGGAACTTTTCCAAGATGTTTCAGGCGTCGTTCTCTGGTTTGTTTAAGGGCAGAGAATAAGGTCACAAAGGAAATCAAACCCTGATGTGGAGAAATGAAACATGAGGCCTACTGACTTCTAAAAAACATTTTAAATAACATTCTCTAAGGTTTCATTTTATACTGAAGGCAGCTTTAATAAGTTTTGGAAGATGGTGTAAGGTTTCTATTAAAGAGAGACTTTTGCTTGCTGTTTTTGTACCCAAATGAAGGAGCGAAGGACATGGAATTAGAGCTTATTTAGTATAAGGTGAGAAACTAAAAGTTCTCTCCAGAACTGTAAAATAGTAATTTATACGTTCTACTGTAATTTACAAATTAAAAAATATTAAACCATTCCTAGATCTTTGAAAATGACACCCATAGACATGGAATAATTTAGTAACTGCAACACAAATGCACTCTTGCCACAAGTAAAATAAGACTGCTGCTTTGTAGAGTGCTGCCAGCGTAGCCTCAGTGAATAAATTCCCAGTAGATGTTTGCCGCATGCCAAATATATTGGACTATATAAAAGATCCCATTGTTCCATGGGCATCATTATTTGCTATTACACTCACTATGTTTGCTTGTGAAACAGTTTATTGGAAACTAGTATGTTTAAGAAGGAATGCTTGATCTGAAATTCAGTTGATTTGGCTTGTAATGTCAAAGCTCTTACGATGTACAGCCTCTAAAAATAAATATTTAGGTCCGCTGCTTTTTACTTATCTTTGGAAGAATTCCTGGAGCAGGGGAGAAGGGGCTGGGGATGGGCAGTGGGAGATTCACTTCTAATTTTCCTGCAAAAAACAGGCTGTTGGTGGCCCCTGAGGCTGGGGAGCTGGCTCGCACCCTGTCCACCACCCAGCAGATTTTAGCAGCTTCTAGACTAGGTTTAGTGAGGGTGATGGAAAGCTGCCTCGCTGTCATAGCTGAGGGCGAGGCTCCCATTGATGCTTTGCCTAAAGACTATGTACATCACATCCACAAATTGGGCTGGGAGCACTGGCTGCAGTGGCTCCGTGGACACCCAAGTGACACAGGATGCACTTGGTGAATTCAGGGATGCAAGCTTGACCAAGAACATTTGATAAATTCTTAAGCAGTTAGTGGATTAAAAACTGTGTTGGCTCACATGAAGTACACTACAGTTTGCCAGAGAACTCTGTATTTCCCTATGTCCTGCTCAGAGCAAGAATGAACTGGTATTTCTGCTGCTGTGTCTGGATAAACTGGAGAGCAGCTATTGCGGTAGAACTGGTCAGAGCATTTTGAAAAGTTGAGCTGGCTGGTATGTGCCTCCTGCATGAGGAGTTTCAGTGCTGAGGCTTCTGCTGCAAGCCTTGAGAAATTCCCGTTGGTTTATTTTAGTACATGAATCAGTTTTTAAAATTGATCAAGTCTTTCTTCTTAATTTGTGGAGTTTAGTCCAATTAGAATGTTCCAAAACTCAGAGGTACTTATTACAATACCTCAAAAGAAAAAGGAAGATATTTTACTTAATTCTTGCTGAGTTGAACTATGAAAAATGCTTAAAAGTTTTTGAGCCCAGTTTCTCCCTTCCCCCCAAATAGCTATTCTTTATATTACAAGTGTAGTGCTCAAGTCATCTCCTTTGAACTGCAGTTTTTGTTATACATTTTGGCTGCAGTGTTATTTTGGAGGAGTCAGCCAACAGGCTTACAGGGCTTTTTGGCTCGAGTTCACTTACAGTTTTCTTGGCAGCCCTGCTTATTTATGCATCTTTATTTCTCTCTCTCTCTTGTTCCTTCTCGCTCCCCCTCCCCACCCGAACAGAGCGATCCCCGCACAGGCCCATCCTCCAAGCTGGCCTTCCAGCAAATGCCTCTGCAGTCGTCGGAGGTGACGTCGAGTTTGTCTGCAAAGTCTACAGCGATGCTCAGCCTCATATCCAGTGGATAAAACATGTTGAGAAGAATGGCAGTAAATACGGACCAGATGGGCTGCCATATCTTCAGGTTTTAAAGGTGAGGCTTTACAGATGCTGGCGATGCTGATGACTTCTTTAAAACATTGGTTTTTATTTGATGTAAATCCAAGAATTTTGCCATCTGAACTTCTTTGGAAAATGGAAGTGTTTATGTTACAAACGAAATAATGAGCTAGATAAACATTTGATTGTCTACATGCTAATTTTTCAGTTTGTAGGTGCTGTGTTGCTCTTTTTGTTTTTTTTACTTTCCTGAAGCCCTTTATCTTTGAATGTTTCAGGCATGACTTATTCAGAAAAAAATGAAAACCCTCTTAAAGAGTATCATTGACATTTCAGTAGAGTGCGTCCAAAAAATACCCAGGAGAATCTACCCCATTTCTTTCACATTTCTTTAGCCTCCTTACATCAAAGCAATGTGGCTCCTGCTGCCAAAAGCTGTTGGTGGGTTTGGGTTTGCTGGATGCTGAGCCTGCAGAGATGTCCCATCACTGGCGTGCCATGGCGTATCAGTGGTGTCGTTCCTGCCAGCAGGCATTTTGAGAAAGCCTGACCAAGGAAACTCCAAAGATTTCCCAGCTGGGTGACATTGCCCAAACTCAGCGTGTTGGCAGGCGGGACAGCCAGCTCCATACCATCTTGTTCCATGCAGCTGGTATACCAGCCCAGGTGCTTTTTCCCCATGATGTCGCTGTTTTCTAACTCCTTGCGTGATGCTTTGAATTAAAAAAAAAACAAAACCCAACCAAACAACAAACACCCCAAGCCCTCGATGTGTTGATGCTGCTACCTGTATGAAGTGGAAGGCATATTCTTATGAGGTGTTGGTGGTGGGACCATAGACAGATTGGTGTCCGTTTTGGGCAGCAGTGACATTGTTCTCCTGTGTTATTGGTCTATTCTAGCATTCGGGGATAAATAGTTCCAATGCTGAAGTGCTGACACTGTACAATGTGACAGAGGCGGACGCTGGAGAATATATTTGTAAGGTCTCCAATTATATAGGGGAGGCCAACCAGTCTGCCTGGCTCTCTGTTCGGCCAAGTATACAAGGTAACACTGTTTTTTAAAGCAAGCTGGATGTAGAAGCTGGAAAAAAATGGTGCTTTGGGAGACTGCAGGCAGCTTGTAGGATAACTCTTTGGCCTTGTGGTATATGTGTAATCTTCCTTCGGTGGTGCAACTGGTATTACACCAGCAGCCATGGAAAAATTCCCACAATATTCTGTGTGTACCTTAAGCACTGGTTTCTGATCCTCATCTTTATTCTTCTCTGGTGTTTGGTGTCCTGGTGTCTGTGTGTTTATGTCTAGTTTTGTTCTTAATTCTGCGTACTTTGCAGTTCACCTATAGGATACTTGCTGAATAATGTCATTATAACCTATTTTGTGTATATTTATATATATACACATGTATGTGTGTATATATCTCTATCTATATATCTATATAAAATGTTCATGTAAGTTCCCACTGAAGAAGAAATCAGGTCAGTTTAATCACTTAAAACTTCCCATATCACCTGTGACTGCAGGGTGGGAGGTTTTCCAGGTGTCACTCACCCATTGTTAACTGGGTGATAACCCATCACTAACAATACAGACTGGCAACAGTGTGACTACAATTCACAGCTAAATTTACTTGAAAATGATCTGGTAAAAAATGTGTTTATTCCCTCATCATATATTTCAAAACAACATTTTTGAATGGAACAGAGCAGCAAAGAATAATTTCTCTGAATCTCCATCTCAGAGATCTTGACACTGATGCCCTGCTGCGCCCAGCTTGGGACAGCTGGAAAGTTCCACGTCTAAGATTTACTCTGTATGCATTTGGAGAATCACTGACACAGTGGTTGGTTTTGTGCATAATGACTTGTCAAGCCCCAGATTTAACAAGTCTGGAAGGAGACCAGAAAAAAAACCTTCCAGATTTTTTTTTTTTTAACTCTCTGAGATTTAGATAAAAATAATTTATTTCCATCTCCTGGTTTTTGAACATTTGGGGTCCATTTTTTTTCCACATCTCTGAGAGCCACAACTCATCTTTTTTGAATAAGACCTGAGCTACCTTCCTACTCTCTCCACTGTGTTTCTAAGCAAGCCACCAAATATTACCAGACTTTGGATTAAACTGAGATTTGGCAACACTGCACAGCGTACAATATTTGACTGTAGTGCAGTGGATGATGCAAAGGACCCCACACTACTTAAGAGAGCTACTAAGTTTTGTCTTTTGGAGCAGAGTTTCCATCCCCCCCTTTTTTTTAAAAAAATCCTTTCAGAGTATATTTTTGTAGTAAATTCTTCCCTCTTAAACAGGTAACTACATGTGAAGGATACGGCATTCTGTCCTACTTTGTTTTCTCTTTGTTTTTCTTTCAACTTCCTTTCATTAAAAAAGAAGACGGTGACCAAAAAAAAAATAATAAATCTTTGTGGGTTAATTTTTCCATGTCATTTGATTGCATGCATGTTTAGGTGGTGAGTCTAGGTCTGGTGAAGGGTTTTGATTACTTTCCGAGGTGAGCTGGGACCTGTTGGTAAACGCCTCTTAGGTGAAGGATTGTGGATGGGGAAGGAGCTTTGCATCTCTCCACCTCTGCCTTTACAAAGTGCAAAGCCCTGTGGCTCCATCTCCCTATCCACAAGAATTCTCTCAATGTCTAGCTTTTTTTCTCTTGCTTCCCTCTTTTGTTTTTTTTTTAGGCTGCCGGTGTTAACACCACGGACAAAGAAATTGAGGTTCTCTATATACGGAATGTAACTTTTGAGGATGCTGGGGAGTATACATGCTTGGCGGGTAATTCTATTGGGATATCCTTTCACACTGCATGGTTGACAGTTCTGCCAGGTATACACTGCTCTCTTTCTGTGGTTTTTCCTCTTTATTTTTTTTTCCCCCTCCTTGTTGGTTGCTGCAGAATTAGCACAGCTTCTGTCTCAGAAAAGGACTTTTACAATTATTTTTTTTTAAACACAGTTGTGTTTAAAAAAAAATTGAATGCCAATTAATTGTTTTGTCACATATTTGCAACTCCAAAAACCCAACAATAACAACAAAAACTGAGGGGATGAATGTCTATAGCACTTAATTGACATATTTTTAGGTCTATTAAGTGTTCATCAGAAATGCTAAGGAGCTGCATTTCCTTAGCACTTCAGTGAGATAACTGAAAATCAGCATGTTAATCATTGCAAACATTTTCAAGAGGAGGAAATTCAAAGCTTCTTGTGAAGCTTTGGGACTAATTTGGCCACAGTCATGTACTGGTTCATTAAAATAGCTGAGCTATTCAGTGTGCTTAAATTTGCTTTTACCTGTCACCTGAATCTCTTCTGGAAATTCAAATTTTAATGCCAATGGATTGTGTACAGAAGCAGTGCCTTCCATATCTTGGGAATCGGCTCCGTGCATCTTTAAACATTGCATGCTCTAGGAAATAAGTAGTCATTTGCTTTCGCTGCAAAGCATGTCTTGCTGTTCTGGGGTTGATGATGTTTCTGTCCTGAAAAGAAGCAAACATCAATGTGCTTTATTGCCTGAAAATTGTTATCAGCTGTTAGAAGATGTAACTGTAGTTGGTTTTGACACTAGTCAAATTTTCTCATTTATAACTGTTGGCAGCTGCCTTAGGAGTTCCTTTGAAAAAAACATGAACCACCTGAGGTTTGCTGGGTCATCTTGTGCTTAGCAGTTATTAATTGTTAATCCTAAGTCAAAGGTACAAAACCTGCATGTCCATGTTGCTGAGGTTCATATTAAGGGAGTGAAACCTTCCCACTTTCTGCAGAGAATTTCTTACCCTGTATTAAAATACATTGAACAGGACAACTTTATAACACCTCGCTCTTAATGTGAACACCAAGCCTGCATGGTCTGTCACCAAGCAGGCAAAGCAGTCCTTGTGTAGAGCTTGCTTCTGCTAGCAGTGTTTGCATTTTGCAAGTGCTTGAACAGCATTTTTTTTTTCCCACCGATTTTCTTGAATGAAATATTTTTATAAGCCTAGAATGAGGCACAAGAAAATTTCAGCTTGAACGTGCATTGCTTGCGGAGTGACCACTGATGGCTGTGGAATGCTGTTTATCCAGGGGATGAATCCCAGATAGGGAATTAGGGACAGTGTTTGCACATATAACCGTCTTGAAGATAATTTCAAAATGGTTTCAATCAGAGTAACAGCTGTGGAGAACCACTCCCCCTAAAATCTAATCTCATAGACTGGTAACCACTGATTGAGGTTACTTGAAATATGCAGTCCTCACAGATGAGGATCCATCAATTTACGTATTGCTAGCAGTTCAGCTTTCACATGTGTTATGCTTTTTAATCCAACGCTGGGCTCTTCAAAGAGCCTCGGGGGAATTAGGCACCCGGCATGAACCACAGCAAGCAAGTTAAGCAGCTGGGTCCTTGAAACACTCTTGAAATCCCTAACCTGAGTTTAGAAACGTGATGAAGAACCAATTCAACCTGCCTTCCCTCTATTTTGAGATCTCAGTGAAAATTTTTGATAAACAGGCAATGCAGACTCAAGCCCAAATGTCGATTTGGACACTTTTCTTTTAGGCTAGCTAATGCAGTATTTTATATTGAAATGTGTCTTTATATGGCTAAAAAGAATTACAGTGCTTTTGAAGGTTGACTTGTTTAGCCAAATGAACCCGAGCCTGGTTTGAACTGGTGCTTAAAAATCTAAAAAATCAAAAATCTTTTTTTCCCCCTAAAATTAAGCGTGATTATCCAATATTTCAATGTATATGTATCTACCTATCTAGGCAGACACATGTATATGTCTATGTATGTGTACATACATCCACACGCTCACACTCAGTGGCAAACTGAGAAGTCTAAGCAGTAATCTAGAAAGAGGAATGACTCTCAGATTGCAAGATGGCCTGAACATCACTGTATTCTGTGTGTCACACAGTCACTGCCAGAATTCCTGGTGTTTTCCCCATTTCATGTTGTTCCAAGCACTGTACTGAACTCTGCTTGTACCATGTCCTAACTCTCTGGCATGATTGTTCCCTCCTAAAAAACTTCCAATCCAGCTCCTGAAAAAGAAAAAGAATATCCGACATCACCAGACTACCTGGAAATAGCAATTTACTGCATAGGGGTCTTCTTAATCGCCTGCATGGTGCTGACGGTCATCCTGTGTCGCATGAAGAACACCACCAAGAAGCCCGATTTCAGCAGCCAGCCCGCTGTCCATAAGCTGACAAAGCGAATCCCTCTGCGCAGACAGGTAACAGAAAGTAGATAAAGAGTTAAAAAAACCTTTTACCAAACAACTAAGCCAGCGCATCCTTCTGATGAAAGCTTTGGAAAGGGGAATAAATAAGCATTCAAGCAAATTGCAGCAGGGGTGGGATTTAGTCTGGCACCTGGGAGGCTATCGTGGGAAGAAAGTACATCTGAACACAGCTATACAAAGAAATCGGGGCAGGGATGTTGGAGGAGAAATATAAAAAATAGAATATGTTGTGTATTAACGGTCTATAGATGGAAGAAAAATTTATGTAGAGTATTTTGGGGTCTGATCCCAAATCATTGATGTCCATGGAAAAATTTTTACTGACTTTATGGATTTTGGAAAAGAATCCTATTTAATCGTGTATTTATAACGTTTCTAAGGTGACCGTGATTGCAGTAACTAGGTACCAGATACAGAGAAGTATTTTTCACTAAGAATTTTGAAGACTGAGGGGAGGGAATTTCATAGCCAAGCATCCAGAAACCACCCCATTTAAAAAAAAAAAAAACAAGTACTAAAGTAAAAATAGGGGAGATACTATATCTGAGTTCGGATTGATTAAGATCCTGATGCTTTTGATTTAGGAACAAAAGCAAATGCTGATTTAAAACACACCCAAGAGCGTTGCATAAAATATGTTTTACAATTTCTTGTGGCTGGCAAGGAGCGTTTCTGGAGAGGGCAATACCACGAGCAACAAACCAGTTGAACGAGTGACAGACCTTTGGCTTTGTCACAGGCCATCACCTGCCAAAAGAGCCTCCATTCCCACATACTGTATGCTCCTGACAGACTTGTTTCTTCTTTTCAAGCTGGAGTTTAATATGTTTTGATTTTTTTTTTTTTTTCTTTCAGTATGTCTTCAGGTAAGACCGCAAAACTCACCAAGTCCACCCCCAGTTTCCAGCTCTGTGAGGTGGAGGGTTGTTGGTGTCTGAGGCTTTGGGTCACCTCATTATTCAAAATAGGGACCAGCTGCAGGGGTTGGATCCAGGCTTTGGCCATGGGGTTTGGATCTAAGGGTTTAGTTCGAGTCCATCTGCACTATGAATAGGTTGCAGAGAATTTCTGCAGATTGTTTCTACAGCCTGTCTGGAATATTATAAATATCAGTAATACGTGTACCTTAAAAATAATTCTTTAGTGTGGTTAAGTGAAATTTAGATGCACAATCAATCAGAGGTCGGGTAGAGCTTGGTCTTGCGATTTTGGACATTCTTACTTTTTTCTGAACCCTTTTTTCAGGGTTTCTGCATCTCCTTGGTTAGAAATACTAGAGAGAAATCCCTCTGCTAATGCTTTAGCCATTTTCCTTTAAAGTGCAGTATTTTACAAAATCTCAATTTGGGGGATATGAATTTGGTCTGATTTAAAAAATACTCAGTTTTCTAAGAAAAAATGTCAATTCTTTTTTTGTCTGACTTGTCTGCTTTTCAGGTTTTTTATTTTAATGTTATGATTTTATTAATTTGCTGGAGGATCACTGGGAAGGAGAGGGACTTTTGCCCCTGAGTGTATCAGAAGGAGTGATGAGAAGCCCTCGGCTCAATTTACACATCTCTATGGCTAAAATTCTATGTAGCTTTCTGGACAAATAAAAGACTTTTCAAATGTTGTATACTTAACCAGAGAGAGATGCATATCAAGTGCTTAGATAAAAGACTTTTTTAGATTTCTGCCTAAATATAAAAGCATCATAATGACTCAGAGATAAGTTGACGGCATAAAAAATACCTAGGGTTTGGTGTGAGCTCAGTTGTGTCAGCTGGAAATGGCTCCTTGGGGAGAGAGTGTTATTTCATTGCGTGTGACAGCAGTGCCAACTGCTGCCCTCAGTTTGGTTATTTATCATTAAATGATGCAATACGGACCTTCTCCAAAGCTATTGTTTTCATGGAGGAAAAAAAAATCTGTCTTACAGCATGCTTATCAGATCAGGTTTTATCAGCTTATTTTGGTTTTCTAGATTTTCTTAGCAAAAATGGCATTTTGCTTTTAAAAGTGTGATTTTTTTTCCCCCAAAAAGTCTGTTTGAAAGTGCGAATCCTATTTCATCCCTTAAGCAAAAATTCCACTACTCTCAATTCTCCCAAGTACTTTTTTTATTAGCAGGAGTTTCTCATTGAAGGTCTCTCTGCTGTTGTATGTTAAAAATAAATCTGTATTTCTGTTTTGCTGATTTCACTGGTCATTTCATGAATTGTTTGTACTAGCTTGCAAAGGCAGGATGAGATGAGCAGTCCCTGAAAACTTGCTCATCAACAGTGAAGATTTCTTAAATTTTCAGTTAGCGGTTTCCTTGGTTTCTAAGGCTGCAGCGGTTGTTTAGTTTCTGCATCTTTTGAAGCTAGTTTTGGATATCAGAATTGTTGTCACAAATACAGAATTAAGAAATAAGTCAGGATGTGTTTTATATAATGGGTGTGTGTTTCTGGATTATTCTGCTTGGTTTGTTCTGTTCTCCTGCCAAGCTTAAGTTTTTGTTTCAGTTTATTTGTATTTCAGAGGATTGTATTTAAAGCCTGGCAGAGTTTTGTCACTAAACTTCTATTTATCTATTGATCACAGGAGGTTTTCCCTTGCCCTTGTGCTGTGTGTGGGAGGAATAGAGAAAGTGTCTGAGTTGAGAGGATGGATGAGGGCGAGCAGGAGGGATGCTCGTGGCAGGTAGACTCTGTGAACTGGGCAGAGATCTGGGGCTGCGTGGTGGGGTTTGTTGGAATTCCAGAGAAATGAGGCCATAGATTGGGGAAATCTTGATATGGTTTTCAAAGCTCCCTGCTGCTGGGTCAAGCTCCCTCAGGATCTGGATATGAAAATAATCCTGGTTCACGAAGAGGCATTTGCATGAGCGTGATGCCATCTTGTCTAGGCGGGATAAGAGTCTTGCTGAGTAACATATGGTTTGGTTTGCAAGCCTGGATTCTCCTACACTATTTAGTCTGAGCTACTACAGGATTTTATCATTCCCCACATGAAGGCATTTTTTTTCCTGCCAAAATGCGGTTATTTTCACATTCATAGGAAGGGTCATGATGAAGTCAGGAATTATCAGTTCCCTCCTCCTACAATCCTCAGCCTCACTAGGGTCTGGTACTTGGTTTTTGAAACAGAAACTCCTTACAGAGAAATCCAGCAAGCAGTTATTCTTTATACAAAAGCAGAGAGCTGCGTTGCTCAGTCGATATTAGCCATGTTCCATGTAGCAGGACCAGCACACAAGGGATGGGGAAGAAGTATTTGTAGGATGGAACGTCACAAGAGTAGCCTTCAATAGGATATACATCTCTTTTGTAGAACTTTTTTTTTTTTTTAACAAATAAAGTATAATTAAAACAGGCAAAAAGACAGTGCTGCTCCAGCAGTTATAGAAGGTCCCACCTCTGGTGACTTGCCCAGTCAAAGTCAAGTGCAAGTGGTTGTCATCGCTAGAGCATTTCATTAGTGCTATCACAGTTAAACTGTCAGATTTGGACCACCTCAACTTGGGTGTATATGTGTGCCTTAAAAAGGGAGGAGTAATTTCTTAGTATGTTCAAAACATTCCCATTAATTGAGATCTGCTGTGGTTGTTGATTCTAATCCTTCATGAAGATACAGCGAGCACATTTGTGATGAGAAAAGGCTGATTGATCTAAAGTAAGACTTAAGCTCACCAAACAAAACAGGGAATTAAAAATGATGATGGCACCTGGAACAGGAAAAAAAGAAAAGTTATCTGGAACAAGTAAAGTAACACAGTATTTTATGTAGTAATGAGCTGTAGAAATATCATTCATTTTAAGTAATAAACTCACAAATACAAATAGGCAACTGTTAGAGGATATGTTGCAAGGAATTTACCTGAATACCTTTTTTAGTTTCTTACCTTGTCCTTGGGTTTCTCTGTATGGAAACCATTGACTTGCCTGGTCGTACTTATTTGTTTTTTTTTTTTTTTTGTGGTTGGACAAGTGTTCCAAAAGGAGAGCTTTTCATGAAGGGGTGGTGTGTATGTTTTATATGTCGGTACTTAACATCAGGAATCCTCAGTTTCATGTAGTGCATTTAGCCTTATCTTTTCCTAGATCCAGTCACTCAAATGGACTGTTTCTATCAACAGCTAATGATGTTACATACTAATTGTATTTATATACATATATGCATATGACTTCAATTAACTTGTGCAGCAGAACCTTCAAAAAGACTGACAATCATAGGAAATCACTGCACGGCTGCTAAAATCTCACAGCAAGACTGCCAGAACTGACAGATCTAGGCTTCGGGACGTGGAATAAATCATCAGTGGAGGAAAACACCCTTCATAATCAATTACAGACAATTACATGCTGCTCTGCAGCTGATTTTGCCACATGGCATATAAAGATTCCAGCAAAGATTTGTTTGTTTTAAATGCTCCATTGCTTAGAAATGCTTGTAAAAGCATTATCTTGGAGATGATTAAATACAGTGTGCTGGCCGAAGGAAAAATATGTTGTTAAAATGTGGATATAATCATGCATTGGTGCATGAGGTTTGGACACTGTGAGCTTTTCGCCTTCTGAAGTGCAGATATGGAACTAAAGATCTTCCTAGGCTGTTTTTTCTCTTGGTTTTGACCTCCTAAAAGCAGAAAGAAAGCACACAAGAAATATTTTCTGGTGCATGTGTACCTTCCTTTTGAGGTTAACATACACCACAGTAGTCCATGTAGTGTTCTGCTTGAGTCAAGCTGACTTCTGCCTTCCTTTCTTTAATTAAGTACTCAAAATACCTGCTTAGTGTAATTTCATCACTTAAAACAAGTGTCACCAACACACTGAGTAGACCTTGAAGATATGTAATCCACCTACATCAGGTGCCCCTCCTTGCTTCTCTGCCCTGACTGTGCTTTATTCCTTTTTCTCTGAGAAGCACACGTTGGTGAGCTGGGTGGCTGCCCAAGAAGTTCATGCATTTGGACTATATGTCCGGCTGCTGCTTCTTGGCAGCTGGCAGACCCCAAAGTGTCCCTGTAGTCTGTATATTGGTCATGTACAATGACAAGCTCGCTACAAAATCTCAGCATGGTTTCTGTGATGCCTGTACCTTGAATCTTTGCATAACTGAAAGCAAAGAGAGCATCCACGTACTCGAAAGCGTGTCCACATGCTGAAATATGGGGTTCGTGGCAGGAATGTCACCGTTTCTTGAACCTGCACGGTAAGGGGTTGGAGATCAGTGCTGCAAGTAGACAGCTGGAAAAAGGCTTTCTATATGCTGTTACTTAAATATGTATATATATGTAGATTAAAGTTGACCATGTCTACTGACCTTGGCGTAAGAAGGGTTTTCCTCATTGTTTTATAGTGCACTCTACGGGAATGAAAAAAGATGCTTGAGGGATGAGTTCAAAGGTTAATTCTTCGCTATTGCAGAAAAGATGAAAGGCCACTTTGAAACAGAAAATCTCCTCCAACCACAGGCCAACCTGTGTTGGCTTCATCTTTTCTGGAGCTGATTTTTATGGCCCTTGAGCTCCTGTAACTCCTTCTACTGCTCCAGTTAATCAATCAGAAGAATATTCCCTGGGAACACAGGCCATTTTTCTTCTTGCAGACACTGAATAGTTCCCCTGGATTTTTCATCATTCCTATCCACTTTAATGCACTTTGGTTACCTACAACATCTTCAGCCAATCATCCAGTTATTGTGTGAAATAAACATGTGCAATAGTGTTAAAAGGGAAACTGGCAGGGTCTTCCATCTGTTTTTTCTGTACGTTATTATTACTGTTTAACTTCTGTGTTTGAAATGCATCACCAGAGTATTTCAGTTTATTGAAAGTTTACATTTACAGGTTTTAACCATGGTAGGACTGCTGAATTGTGAGCGTAAGAGCTAGTGAAAAAATGAAACACTGGCAGAGAACTGAACAGTGTCTAATACAGATATTGTATTCATGAAAAAAAGACCCCAGAACATTTTGGGCTGTTTCTGATACATGAAGGATATAATCTAAATTTTGCAGCTTCATTTCCATGCATTCCTGATGTCCCATGAAAACAATGGCGATAGTGACAAAGGAAAGTAAGAAAGTAAAGGCAAAGTTAATAAATAAATTGATAAATACATCTGAACTTGAATAAAGATGTTGGTAGAATGGCTAGTGGGTGGATTTTGGAAACATGAAGGAAGTGGTTGTAGAGTATTAGTAGGTAGTATTTGGTTTGCAGTGAGAGAGATTAAAAAATGTAAACCAGAAATAAGAGAAATTAAATTCAGGATAAGTCGTGGCAGAGAGAGGAGTTGCCACATTGTGCAGGTTTGTACATTTCTTAGTGCTCAGCTAGTTCATTTCTTGAAGCATCATTTTTAAACTATAGTGGAATAATGAAAATGTGCAAAAAAATAAATAAAAGTCTAATTCCAGCCCGAGTTCTTCTGCTGACCTGCCATGCAGCTCTGAGCCAGCAATTCAGCTCCAGCAGGTGTGTTCCCCTCTGGGCTGGGCAGAGCAGCATCTCTCTCGAAGGGCTCTGTTCAGTATTCACTTATTTATTTAGAGCTACGAAGTCCTCCTTAATAGTAGTTCTGTTTGTATCCCAGGTGGTCCCCATATTTATTAACCTAGAGGAATGTGCCAGGTACTTATATTTGCTAAAAGTAAATATTAACATTAACGATGGTTGGATGGACAAGGGGGGAAGCAGTCCACCTCTCCTGTTTGAATGGTAGCCTTATTTGTGCAGTTATCCTCCCTTATTCGTGCAGTTATCCTCTCTTGTTCCATAGCTACCACATTTCACATGCAGAAGCTGGAGCTTCTGATATCAAGGAAGGTCTGTCAGTCAGCTGAAAAACTAATTACCGAGGTTTATTTTTCTTATAGCAGTCCTTAACACTTCCTTCTAGTCTTAATCTTTGGTCTTAGAAAAATGTGTCAAGAAGTCAACCCCATTTGATGAGATAGGTTTGAGGATATCGACCTGCAAAAAGACCTCTCAAACAAAAGAGGTTGTCAGAGTTGTGATGAGAAATTTGTTTGAGAGTGTTAGCCTTGTTTTGTCAAAATAGATTGTGTAAGAGCTTGACATGGTTGCAAAAGCCTTTCAGCCCCATTCTGGGAAGCTCGAGTAATTCTGTGGGCTGAGACGCTGTAATTGTTAATTGGACTCAAAATGAGGGAGCACTAAGTTCCACTTATCAGGTGTCACAGAGACAAGAGGATTTTCTGTTCATTTCCTCGTGTGTCGCTGATTTGCGCTCTAATGCTATTAGGATCTGTTTGCTTATAATTGCTCTTTTTTTATCTAGTTGTAAGACCCCTGGAACAAAATTGTAGCCTGGTGGCACTTTACATAAGCAAAGCTGGTGTCAAAGTTGACTCTGGGTGATGAGGATGAAGGTCAAAAGTGGTAGTTATTCTGATCCTCTAGGCTTACAGCTTGGGCAGGGTCTCACTGATGCTGGCCGAGAAGCACCTCCTGCCGCCCGATGTGTGGATGGGTACCAGCAATGGCCTTGGAAGACAACCTTCATCCCACCTTGGCCACCAGATTTGGGCTTGGCCAAGACCATCATGGCCTGAAGAGAGGAGGATTCACACTTAAAGGAGTGGACAGAGTGGCAAAACAGGCATTTTGGTTTTGTGTTCATATGAGCTTGAAACTCTGACGTCACCAGACAGCAGGCTACTGCTTGAAGGTTTGAGGAAAGAGCCTTGTGCAAAATACACTGTTCACACCAGGACAGGTTTTGTTACAGGCGTGGAATAACTGCCTCCTTTTTCAAAGCACTTACCACTAAGTACCTTTGATGCTCTAAGGAAAATGCATTGTTGATGAGGCCAATGATACTCCAGAGTGAATTGCATTTCAAAGCATTGGACTTCATTAAATTATTTTCTCTTCTCCACATTGCCTGCAGAATCTTTAATTAAGGATGTAGTTAACTGAAAACTTAAATATCCTCCAATTATTGTGATAGCTTTTTGTTGCTTTCAATATTGAATGCTTAGAAAATGCGTGAGAGAATCCACCATTTCCTACACAGTAATATGCACGTGATCTTGACGATTGGCACTGATGAAAAGTATGGGAGCCTTTGCAAAAATACCATTTTTCAATTAAAATTCAAAAATGTCAATTTAATAGTAACACCAAAAAAAATGGTAAGTTGTGTGCTCGTTTGGGAAAAGAAATGGTGACAGAGGCAACTAGAAGCGAGTAGAATAGAGGGTAAATGTATAAGAATTGTGCTCTAGAAACAAGACTTATAGATTCAGCCCCTTTTACCTCATACCTTTCTTCTGAGCTGGCTTGGTTATCAGGTACTGCTGGTTTTCGGGTATTGGGTGAAGATTACATCTCCGTTTTCTTTTTGCATCTTGCATCTCAACAACAGGTGTCAGCCGACTCGAGCTCCTCCATGAATTCCAACACGCCGCTGGTGAGGATAACTACTCGCCTCTCCTCTACTGCCGATGCGCCCATGCTGGCAGGAGTCTCGGAATATGAATTGCCAGAAGACCCAAAATGGGAATTTCCGAGAGATAAGTATGTAGCCTGTTTCTCTTAACACTACTGATATGTCTGAAAACCATGACACTGTATGAGAGGAAACATCCTTCCTGATGTCTCTGAGGTTTTATTTAGTTAAAAGAAAATATCTACCGCTTGAACCTCCTCTGAAGATCAAGATCCAATTTAGTTATCTGAATTCAGTCTTTTTTTTAAACATAAGCTGAGTTTTCTCTGCCTGTCATTCTGATTTTTTTTTTTCAGATTTCTGGTAGGTTTTTCAGATAACCTGCTGAGATGTAGCTCCTCTGTCACAGGAGTGAGTCTCAAATGTTATTTCAAAATCCATATGACGGAGGTTGGGAGAGATGTCCACATACAAGCATTGTTGAAGGACAGTTGAGACTTCCCCAAGCAATATCTCTGTACATTAAAACCGGTTTCTTAGTTGAAATATTAGCCTTAATTGTTTAATATTTATAGAACAGGTAATAAAATATCACGTAGGAGATAGAGAACAATCTCTTATTTCTGTCAGGGCCTTCTGGGTAGGATTTTGTATTGCCCTGTGTTAATGGAGATAATGGTATTTGATTTAGTGGGATATTTTGCATATTGTGTACATGTATATACAACTTCTGTGGCTTAAAAGTATTGGGTTTCCATCACAGCGTACTGAATCTTGATACATGCAAATACATATGGCTGCATAATATTTTCTTCAAGGGCTGGTGACTAACATGCAAAATGAGCTGCTGAATGATCTAATTAGAGCTGTAACCATATTTCTTAATATAAAAAGGTATGTAAAAGAGAGATAATATTAACGCAGGTAGAACCATGATTATATATTAGAGTCAGTACTAACTTTAAGAAGTCTTTAGGTTAGCTCTGAGAAAATAACACCTTTTATCATGAGCAGCTCTCTTTCAAAGCTCGGCATTGTAGCTTTTGGATAGAAGAGCTGTAACTCGGAACCTTCTGACAACTGTTCTGGAAATTATTTTAATGATGTAGCTGAAAATTAGTGCAAAATGCTGTAATTGCCACCTGCAGTATTCTAGTCAACAGTGGGGGCCTGTATATGTACTTCTGTCAGCCCATACCCTGGGGGAATACACTAAATGCGGAAAATTTTAGAGTGCTAAACATTTAAAACCAGCATTCAGCACAAATGGAGGTGGAGCAGATTTGCAATGAAAGGAGGCTATTTAGAGGCAGTTTATTAGGTTGGGGGGCAGGAGGCACACAATGAGGGGTTTGTTACTTTAGTCCTAGCAGGGCAATAGCACATAAATTAACCAGTTTCCAATGCAAATGTTTGTTCTCTGCCAAGATCCTAAATTCAATTTTAGTTCTGGAGAAAATGCAGTATGACCTCAGCACAGCATATGCTGCCCTTCAGTCTTTGCACCTTTTTAAACTCACGTTTGCTTTAGAAACCGGTCCAGAGCAGCTTGAAGAATTCTCACCCAGGCAAAGACCCTGTTTGACAAGGAGTCTGCGGGCTGCCCTCGGGAGGAAACGCTTCTCGCTTCTGTCTTGTGCCTGAGCAGATAAGCCGGGCTTTCAAACCACTTAGCCCTGGTCTAACACTCTTCTCTTGATGGTGTGACAACCTCTCCCTGTATTTCACAAGGGAAGGACGAGTACCTTCACAGAATCATGGAATGGTTTGGGTTGGAAGGGACCTTAAACATTGTCTAGTTCCAACCCCCTGCCATGAGCAGGGACACCTCTCAATTTGAATTCTGCTTTTGACTGTGGGAAGCCAAGCCCTTAAGAACTTGGTTATGAAAATGCTTATCCGAATCTGGTCCCTATACCAGACAATGTTAGCAGCATCAAACTCGCCGAGCACCCTCCCTGATGTCTGCCATGGCACTGCTGCTGGATATTATGTGATAATTCGTTGTGAGTAAAGGAGCCCGAATCTGGCCCTTAAGGCTGGAATCAAAAAGATTTTGCCCAGAGGCTTTGAAGTTTCTTTTTTATTTTACCTCTTTATCCTCCTAAAGTTAAGATCGACGTCTCTGTGCCTGTTTGTTATGGCTGAGCAGGTTTTGCAACCAGGTATATACTCCACAAAATGCATTTTGCATAGCCTGGTTAATGACTGGTCTTTTTAAAAGGTTTCTTACATTGATACTGTGATTATAACCGAGCTGCTGCTTCCCACTCTCTGAGCAGAGCCTGGCTGCGGCAGACAGGAGGCATCTTCTGTCACCCTCACACATGACATTTGTGACAGCAAAGAGCCCACAGCCAAGAAACAAGTCTCAGCGCTAGACCCAGCTGTGGGTAAATAAAGCCTCTCGTCTCGCCCCTTAAAGGATCAAAGCGCCGGGGGAACATGCGAGGATGTCAGATGAGCGATGTGGCTGTGGGTGGGGAGGCCGTGGAGCAGGCGGCTTGTCGGGGATGCTGGCATCTGCCAAGTGCCTTGTCCCACGGAGGTGCTGCCTTTGTGCCCCCGTTCATGCAGCCGCATCCCCAAACAAAAAGCAAGAATATGAATTTTTTGGTGAAAATCAAGCTGCCTGAGAGCATGTTTGATTTTCCTTTCTGTTCGCGCTGTGTCGTTATATCGTGGGAGTTAATAATATTTAAAACATCCCTCTGATCTTAATGCCACCCTTTACCACACCAGCAATCAGCCGCCTGAAAGTGACCACATGACAACACACGCACAAAGAAAATTTTCTTTCATCTCCTTGCCGTCAACATGAAAAAGAAGACGACTGTCTGTGTTACGACAACAGGAGAAACTTTCCTGTTGCTGGCTGCTCCTGAATTTTGGCCACAGTCTGAATCTTTTTGAGAGCTCTGCTCCTCTGCACTGTGTCTCGCCTCTAGCCATCGAGTATAGCCTCGTATTACAAGGAGAAAGAGAGCTTAAAAGCTGGGTTAGCAGCTGATCTGCCCTTCTGAGGTGCTCACTATACCATCCCTAAGAAAACATACTTTTGCGCACGTGAAAATCGATGTGTACCCAGAGTCTCATCAATTCCATATGATAAATGCTTCACGCTGCAGCAAGTTGTTGAGAGGTTTTTATATTTAGCCCTGGAATTTTGCTGGCTGCATCCCTTCCCCAGCTGCTGTGTGTTAATCTCCTGTTTGCACCTCTAGGCTGACGCTGGGTAAACCCCTGGGAGAAGGTTGCTTTGGGCAAGTTGTCATGGCTGAAGCGGTGGGGATTGACAAAGACAGGCCAAAAGAAGCGGTGACTGTGGCGGTGAAGATGTTGAAAGGTAAGAAAACGGGACAGTTAGGCATTGGGATGGGTGATATGGCAGTTCTCATCCACGAAAAGTTTCTTTTGTGGCATCTGAACTCTGTCATCATGGGGGGGTGTCAAAGAGCACATAGCTGACCTCAGCCTTCAGCAGTCTGGGGTGTAAATCCGGGCTCTTGACAGCCTGTTTATCTTGAGCAGTGAATATTTAGGAGCCAGGAGATGTACTAGCATTGTGTGAGTCTCTCTGCTTTTAGTTTAGTTCATGTCAGAGGCTGTCCATGTGTAGATCCTAGCCCATTCAGTCCAGGTGGTGGGTGGGTGACTATTTTCAATTTAATTGTAAGGTTAGTTTGCAGGAAAGGCGTAGTTATTGGAGGTTTGATAGCTAAGGACAGATTTTTATGTCTGATATTACTGTGTTGCCTCTTATATAACACTGAAGAGGTGGACAGTCCATCAAAGAGGCTGAGACTATTTTTTGTTAGGATGTAACATCTGACTTTATGTGACATAAAGTGTATATGGAAAACAAGCCTCATATTCTGCATTTTGAAGCACACATGTTTTACACCAACTGGTGAGCTGTAGTGGAGCTCAGGCTGGCACGTTGGAAAATATGAACTGAACTTGTGTCTTATACAGATGATGCTACAGAAAAAGATCTGTCTGATCTGGTATCAGAGATGGAGATGATGAAGATGATTGGGAAACATAAAAATATCATCAATCTCCTTGGAGCCTGTACCCAGGATGGTGAGTAGAGAAAAGAAAGTAAGCCAGGACTTTCCAACAGGTCTGCAAAAATCTCATTAATCATAATTTTTCAAGAGTTTTTCAGGAGGCGTTCATGCTGTGATGGGATTTTTAGGTATTTCCCCAGCTTAGCAGCAATATTTTAACTTCTGTCTTTCATTCTACTTGCAGCTTTAACATGAGAAAGGGTACTATATCATATGAAAACTCTCTAATCCCTTACTATAGGGGGAAAAAAAGATGTTTTGCAGGGGCTTTACCCACGCCTGTTGTTCTGAATTGTCAGTCCTGCTTTAGTGGAACTTGTATCCCATGAATTTGAAGTGAGCACTTTTTCTCTCTAAAGACCACAGTGTTTTTATTAAAAGCTAATTATGTCATGTAAAGCGATGCAGAATAGCATGAAATTCTGGAAATTAAAAAGTCTTAAGAAGCACTTTCCCCTTGTTTGAGATGTCATGGCATCTTTCTATTGCAAATGCTTTTCAGTGCATGGATGCTCTGGAAGGAACAGGCACTGGGTCAGGTTTTAGGTACTTTCAGCCACTAATTGTAGCTTTGCCACTGTCCTGCTGTAGAGCTTTGGGACAGTCACATCGCCAAGTCCGGACCTCCTGTTTTTTCAAGTTGTGCTCACTTATTTCACAGTTAAACATTTATTAATTCAGTTCATTTATCATGGTAGGTTAAAAGCTTCTTCCCAGCAAAACATTTTACCCTTTGACCTTACTCCAGTTTTCACACGGTTCTGTTTATCCCAAGGTCCATTGTACGTGATAGTAGAATACGCTTCCAAAGGAAACCTACGCGAGTACCTGCGAGCCCGCCGCCCCCCAGGGATGGAGTACTCGTTTGATATTAACAGAGTACCAGAAGAGCAGATGACATTCAAGGACTTAGTTTCGTGCACATACCAGTTGGCAAGAGGCATGGAGTACCTGGCTTCACAAAAAGTAGGTAGAACTCAGCAAATACCGCATGAAGCGCATGGTGTGTATTTGTTTGGCACTTTTTTAGTTTAATTTTGTTCTCATCTCGTTTGTGCTCAAGAATTTGCTGGGAGAAGGACCTTCGTCAAACAAGTTGCATAATCCTTAGTCTGGGAGATCGGTGGGAAAATTCATACCCTTTTTAATCTCTGTTTAATGATATTGCTTAAATGAGGCCCAGAATGGATCATTTAAAGTAAATATTGTGTACATATCTGCACTTTGAATCCATAAGCACAGGTGGTCACTTGATTACACAAGTCCCATTACTCCACCCATGAGACAGCAGGCACCATTTGCCTTCTGTTTCCAGTCAAATCGACCAAATCACCTCATGTGAAATAAATGAATTCAGCTAGACAAAGGATTTACAGAATAATAACAGGCAGAGCTGAGAAGCCCACAAGATGCCAGGGCAAAATCTTTAAACACAAAAGGCAAAAATAAGGGGAATGAATTAGTCACTTAAATTGTGTGCTTTACTTAAAACTGGTGTTTGTCAGGAGACCAAGCTTGTTGAAAGAATTTATTTATCCTGTCCTGTCCCTAGACACTTATTTCTTCACTTTTTCTTCAAACATTTTTTTTTAACCAGTAATTTGATTAAACTGTAGTTATGAGACCTTAAATAGCCCTGTAGAACTAACTCTGTAAACATATTGTGGCTTGGTGGACAAGCAATCATGAATACCTTGGGTGACGTTTGGACCCAGTACCTAAACCAGAGTACCATACACTGATGAAACTTCCTGCAAGGTGTGGAGTGGTTAGTGGGATTTATACCCGTTTCCAGTAATGTCCACTCCCAAGTATGGAGCTATTTTTAACCAAAGACCAGAGCTGAGTGTAAACCTCCGGTCCTCTTATATGGAGCAATGAGGTTTTTTTATTGCTTTTCTGCACTTGTAGAGGTTAGGGGGAGGGGGAGTTGCTGTCAAATTTTGCTTTTATTCTTTTGTTTTGAAACAGTGATTCTTAGTGTAGTAGGGTAGACAGGGTGACATGCATGACACCAAGGCAAAAATCTTCTAGTGAAGTAAGCATGAGTATTGTATCAGGTAAAGTATTTTAGGATACCTCTTTCTAAGATTAATGAAAAGTTTGCCTGGCAATGAGCCACATCCCAAGAAAACAGAACTGTTGTGAAAGGAAAAAATAAATCTTTTGATTGGCAAATCTTGAGAACAGGCATCCACCTGAGAAGCTCTGAAGTGCTGTTGTAGGACACTGCCAAGAAGGAGTGCACTTGCACAGGTGCACATGGCAGAACCATTTCATCCTTGATCCAGTTCCTTTGCAAAAACACTCGATCAGCTCTGCGCCGAGCTTGACAGAAAGTGAGGCATTGCACAAGGCAGAGGGAAAACAAAGGCAGCACATAGTAAAACTGCACATTCCGGTTCTTCAGATAGGCCACTATTTCTGTTTGTGTTTCTCTAGTTCTTTTCCCCCTAGGGTTCCATTTATTGAGCTGGAATAATAAGAGAGCTGGTCTTCTCACAGTATTTCCATCGTGCAGAAACTGTGAGAAGGCCAGTGTTCTTGTCATTGCAATCCAATAAATGGCTCTCTGAGACTTCAAAAAAGAAAAAAAAAAAGTGTTAAGATGATGTTTGGGTGCCTTACAAAAAGTGTTTGCCGTACAAGCAATTGGGGGTATTTTTTTTTTAAGTTGGATGGATGCTTCTTAAAATTGTTTTGACACGTCCTCTTCTACCTTCTAGTACTGTGCAAGAACCGCAGGGAAGCTCCAGATACAGGGGCTTGCCCAGATCACTGCAAAGGGACAGAAAATTGTTAGGGCCAGAGGGTCATCTATGAAGTGTGTCTGTTATGGAAATCAGTAGTGGCATAATTTTGAAGATAGGAATCGTCTCAGTTGCAGGGTATGAGAAAACAGAAATTTATTGACAGAAGATAGCAGGGTTTGAATCCCTCAGTAAATTCACACAGGTGTTGCATGCCATTTGAGATGCTCTGCGGTACCCCCAGCCTGCCATTCTGGAAAGGCAGGGCTCTGCTGCAGATCCTGTGTCGTCCCTGGCAGTCTCGCTGAGATACCTTGGATATCCTAGGGCATCTCAGATGACATTATGTACTTGTATTTAGGTGATGGAATTGAATTCCTAGTGTCTCAGAGGATGTTCTTGTAGGGTTTGAGTACAGCAACAGGGAAGTAGGAATGCTGGCCTTATATTGTGTCTACTAAAGTAGTGTCATGGTTTCATCTGGCAAACACCATGCAGCTGCTCGCTCACCTACCTTCTTCCTGGGGATGGGGAGAGAATTAA